>JAESUZ010002083.1:0-16458 GCA_017311185.1 Proteles cristata cristata | reverse complement strand
TACTGAGTATTACTGAGCACCCTACACCCGACAGTGTGCTAGACACTGACAAGAAGTGGGGTGGTAGGGGAGGAGCAGTTCGCATATAAAAGAATGATAAGATCCTTGGCCTCAAAGAACATAAAGTTTAGTTGAGGATCCAACTCACATTGGAACAATTATTCAGGAAACACTATTAAGTGTCAATAAAGGGGCAGGTCCTGGGTTGGATAGAGAGTTAGGAAAACTGAAAACTACAGGTGAATTAGACATGGTTCTTGTACTCTTGGTACCCACAATTCTAAGAGACCCTCAAAAGTAGATGCAGATGGCTATGATTCATGTAATGTGGAATCACCATGAGGTACTAGGAAGTCAGAGAAGGAGTGACAGATGCTGAATGTGGTTTCTGAAACAGTAGAAGACAATCTGAGGCTTTCAGGCTAGAGAATATCTTTAGGATGGAGAGAAGGAAATGTTTCCCAAGGAGGAAATACAATGTGGGAGATGGCACAGAAGTAGGAATGAGAAACATTTGGACGGATTTGAAAAATGAGAACCAGATAGTTTAGATTGAGGTAAAGTTGTAACCAACTGGGATGTGTGTAAGAGTTCTAGTGAAGTGGGCCCTTGGTAACTGGGTGGAGGCAATTTGGACTTGATGTGGTTGGGAACCAACATAGGTTCTTAAACATACAGAGACATGGTGAAAGTCAGTATATCCCTGGGATTCTATTAGAAGACTCACAGAAGCAGTGAAGAGGTCCTGTGAGCCCACAGCCAACACAGGGCGAAGGCTCTGAGATGAGGGGCTGGGCTCCCCAGTCAACGAGAAGTTGAAGTGTAGTATGATGGGATTCAACACGTCCTCCACACAGTCCTGAGGGAGAATAGGCTTTCAAAAACCCACTATCCTTCCCCTTAGTCTCCACCACTGGTCCTTCTCAAATGCATCCATTTCCTGCTGTCTAGGCAGAAATCTGTGCAAGCTGTTCAGCCAGGTACTCTGACCTCAACTTTCCTCTCGTGGGCCCCCCTGCCCCCGCCCTTTCTACCTCACTCAACAGGGAGTGGAGGTTCCAGAGACTGGTTTTGGGCTCCATCTCCCCCTCCCCCTCCCAGGACCCAAAGTCTTTACTGGTAAAAGCAGCTTAATGGTTTCACAGTAATCCCCCAGCCCCAGGGTTTTTCTTCGAGACAAAGTCCGGTTCTTGGTCTCATCAAAAATGGCACGGGAAATCAAACGGCCTGGGTCTAATGCCAGATCATACTTGACAGAGCTTTGGACATCACCTGAAGCAGAATGGGAAACAGAAGATGAAAAGTCAAAGAGAACCTCTGAAATTCTATGGGCTTTTTTTTTTCATTCATGCAATAAATATTTGCTGTGCACTTTCGATGGGTCATGAGATGTATCAGATGCGGGGAATAAAGGTAGAGGAGAAGATAGAGAAATAGAGTCCCAAGCTCAGAGTCTAGGAAAAGAGATGAGTATGTAAGACAGACTTAATATCATAAAATAGTGGGATCCTCAGTTGTATTAGGGAGGACTTGCTGGACGTCAGAGATGCCTCCCTGAGTGGGCCTTGGCTGAGTTCTGACATGGAGGATAAGCAGGGGTTGGTGAAGAACAGGGAGGAGAAAATCCCAGACCATGGGAACAATGGCTAGGACCAGAAGGGAGAGGGATGATGGCACAACTACAAAAAGGGAGAGTAGGATGAGGTGAGCTTGGAAGGGCAGAGAAGAGCAAAGTCAGCAAGGACATTGTAGGGAAGGATTTTGGTCTTTCTAAATGCAAGGAGAAAGTAGTGGAAGGGTGTTAAGCAAGGAAGTAAGGAACCTCGATTCGCATTTTAGAAACAATACCTATAGTTTCTCTATGGAGAAAGCGTGGGAGCTGCAAAAACAGACATAAGAACAGCTCAAAATATAGGTAGGAAAGAAAAGTGGTGGCCTCAAGGTAGGCGGTGGCTGGGGCTAGTGGAGAGAAATGGGCAGATGTATCCTGGAGATAGAACCTATGGCCTGGGTGCCGGGAGACGGGATGAGAAGGGACCCAGGATTCCAACACTGGCATCTGGGTGGATGTGGAGGCGGTATTTGGATTCCTGGGTCCATTCTCTCCTGAGGATAAGGTGGGGACCTTTATGGGGTAAGGGGCTGGATTCACTAGGAAGAAACTCACCTAGCTGGTCCAGTGATCTTTTGTGGATAGTGAGACAGACCACGGCATTTCCAGCTTCCAGAGTGGTGGGCTCCTCTCCCAGGCACTGGTACACAGCCTTAGACACCTCTGAGGGCATGAATCTCATAGTCACCCTCACATCAAGCACGGGCTGACTCCTGAGGGTGCAAACAGGGGCCAAGGATCTGAGTCTGATTTGGGAAGGGGAACAAGGGAGGGGGGGAGGTAGCTTGTTGAACTGGACACACAGAGGCCAAGAGTGGGATGTGGGGAGTTATCACCTGAGCAGCAGCACCTGTCCCTGGGCCCCCACAGCCAGGTCCACTAGTCCATCCTGGGTGAGGTCCTGACCCCCACTCAGCGACTGGCCAAAATACTGGAGTGTGGGAGAGAGCTGGGAGCTTGCAATCCGCTGGCCAGAGAGGGAAAGGAGAAGCAGAAGTCAAGGGAAGGTCATTTGAAAGGTTTGAGAAGGAAGATCTGGAAAGGAGACTACAGCGAAAGCAGACTGAATGGAAAAAATTGAAAAGGATAGATGAAGGGGTAGGAATGGAAAGCAAGTGTAGGGAGACCCCAGGGACCCCAGACAGAGAGAGGAGAGTTCCTTTGGTCCAACTCTAGTGAGGGTACAGGCTAATGAGAAAAATAAAATGTAACAATAGAAATATGATAGGTTCATTTTCTCATCACTTGTATGCTCCTTCATAAATATTTGATGAACAGGGTACTTAGTACTTCATTGAGTTATCTTTACAACAACCTATGGAGCTTATCATTTAATGTTTCATAGAAGGGAACTAAAGCTCATAGAGGTTAAACCAGTTTAACTGGTCAAATGCCTCAGGCCACACAATTGACATGGCCGGCCAGGCATTTGACCAGCGCCTGCAATCTCCCAAGCACTAAACTGCCCACAACAGCTTGAAGTCTGTTTGGAGCCAAAGGACAAAAGAAGATAATTTGTGCTTAGCTGGGCCTGGTGACATTCACAGTAATAAAGCCCTAAGAGGAGAATGGCTACTATTAAGGTCCATGACAAGGGGCACAAGGACATCAGGCACATCCAAGACATGGGAAGGAGGTGGAACCCTAAGAGGGTTCAGAGAGGGGCCTCACCTGGCTATGCGAGGGGCTGATGCTCAGTTCTGAGGTTCCATGAAATAGGTAGACAGCACCCCGGTTCTCTTGCTCTCCTGGGGCCCCGATGGCCACGTCTGTCAGCCTGTCCCCATTCACATCCCCCAGCACTGTCAGGGCTGCCCCAAAGCGGCCCCAGGGGTGGCCCTGCTCCCCACAGAGAACGGCCTCACACTGCCACCTAGCCCTCTGCAGAACAAACAAGTGTCAGGTCCCGACGCGGGCAACCCCTCCACCCCACACCCAGGCCCCACCCAACCCAAGTCTCATCACACACTCACCCCCTGGGGCAAGCGGCACGTGGACACCTGGCCACCCGAGGTCGGCTTGTAGTAATGTGGAGCCCCAATGAGGACGAGGTCAGAGCTGCCATCTCTGTCCACATCCACAGCGCAGAGGGAGGCCCCAAAGTAGGAGCCGATCTGGAGGGCAGAGCGTGAAGTCACCCTGCCTGCCGCTGGCAGAGGCGCCTCCTTCTGAGACAGCTCTTGCATCTGCCCAGCCACCAGAAACTTACCCCATCGGCCCCCAAACCCTTCATCTCCTCCTTTTCCATCCCTGAAGACCCTGCCACCCTCATGGTCCACTCTGGCTTCCTCTACACCCAACCTGGGTCCCCGCAACTTCAGCCTTTGGCTTCCATTGTCCGGACTCCTGGCTGAAGATGACAACCTTCCCAGTATGTTGATGGCGGGGAGCCCCCAGGATAAGGCTCTTCACCCCCTTCCAAAAGGCCAGCTCGGTGGAGTAACCTGGGGTGGGGGTGGGGGGCGGGTGCAGACCTCAGCACAAAAGCTTCCACCTCAGCCCTTAAGCTCCTGCCCTTTCCAGGCAGCTCATCTCCTCCCCTCTGTGCCTCCAACCACAGCCTTTTCTCACCCAGGTAGGAGTCCCTCATGTCCACATTCTCTTGCAACATGCTGATGAAAGTGGGGCTCGTGTTTTGGGGGTATAGGAAGGCACCTCCAGACCAGCTGAAGCTCCCCACAGCCCCCAGAACTGGTCCATCCTGGGAGGAAAGGATTCCAGGGCTGAGCAGATTAAAGTCAAAACAAGGCAGCCTATTCCAAAGCAATACCTGTCACCGACTCCACTCATTATTAATAAAAAAAAAAATTCTCTTTTCCTTCCCCAGTCCTGTCCAGCAGCTTAAATCCCTGACTCTGCAGGTCTCTCAGTCCATCCCCAGAGCCCTGTTCCAGTAAGTCCCATCTCTTCTCACCCACTGCCCTCTCTGCACCCATCGTGTTCTTCTCTGCTCCATCCTCCCCAGTGTTAGGTCTCCTCAGACCAAATATACAGCCACCACCCAGCCAGCAACCCAAGATGGATCCTTGTCACCAAGCCCCTGAAGATGGCATCTCGGGTCCTCCCTAGTCAAACCTGTGGAATTGCCCCATGTTTTCAACACATCAAGTGTTTGACCTGGTCACCTCACTCTTCTCTCTTTCTGGAACTCAGTCCCTCTCTTGGGAAAAGTCACCCTCAAAGCCACCTCCTCTGTGGCTCCTTCCTTGGCTCCCTCAGGAGTGATGGATGTTTCCTAATCTGCATTCTTTGCTTATTGCCTTTCTTAACTTTTGGCTATGGATAATTTAGAACATATACAAAAGCAGAAAGAAATGCATAATGAACTCATAAAGATCAATGATCAATTCATTAGCAACCCTGATTCATTTCCATGTCCCCCCTACTCACCCCCAAAACTCTTTTGCAGAAAATCCCTCTGGATATTTTGAACACACATCTACTTTTCACATAAGTCACGCTATCTTGTCATTTCTTTGGTCTGCATCACCTGGCCTTTCCCATCTCTCACCCACTCCTTCCATGCTGCCCCTCACCCACTTTGCTCCAGCTCTGCTGTCCCTTTGATCTCTCTAGGACAGTAACCGTGTTCATGCTTCAGAACCCCTGCACTTGCCTTTTCCTCTCCCTGGAGCAATCTCTCCCCAGATTTTTCCAGGCCCAGCCCTTTCTCATCATTCAGCCTCAGTTGTTATTCCTCAGACCTCCTCTGACCACCTCTCTCACTCTGTCCTAACACCTAGCACAATCTGAAGATCTTTTGTTTGTGTTTATTGTCTCCTCCCACTGGATATGTGCTCTGTGTGAGAGCAGGAACCTTGGTTATCCTTTCTCTGCTGTCCTCCTAGCACCTACATACACTGCCTGCATGCCTCTCTCCAAACAGACAGTGACCTGGAGGACAGGATCCACTTCTTATTTCCTTCTGGGTCCCGGGTCCCAGCACAGGGCTGGCCCAGGATTGGTGCCTGACACCTGTTTATCAAGTACATGCTCCACCCACCATTGTGAGCACTGAACTGAAGCCTTCTTGTGACATCTCATGCTGGAAGGAGCTACTTGTCCTCGATTGGGTTCCTGTGGGAAAACAAGTCACTTTGGCTCTGGGGACCCTGAGACCACAAGGACTCAGAGTAGAAGAATAACGAGTCTGGGGCTCAGCTCTTGGGGCACAATTTTGGGTGACTTGCGAATAGGGATGGACTCTCAGAACTGCAGGAACAACTGGATCTGGAATGTTTAGATTCCAAGACATAAGCTTGCCCCACATTTACCCTCCACTGCAAAGATCTTCTCCTGCAGCTGCTCCTGGATGCCGCTGAGCGCTGCAAAGTTGTCCACCCTGAACACGTGATCCTCAGAGGGCACTGAGCTGATTTTGTTCAGCTCCTCTCTGGCAGAGGGTTTCCGGAAGGCATCTCCCACCTGTGGCAGAGAGGCAGCTGAAGAGGAGCCCACCGACCTTTCCTCCTGGGTGAGATGCAACCTTAGGTGAAGGAGCCATGAGGAAGAGGACATACCCCGATGGCATAGCGAATGATGCCGGCTTTCTCTGCCTGGGGGATGACAGCACTGTATTCCAGGGGGTCTTTGAATTTTTGCCCATCTGTGATGACAATGAGGATCTTCTTGGCACTTTCACGGGCACCATTCTTACTATGAAATAGTTCTTTCCTGTCAAAGAAGAAAGGGAGTTGACTCTCCTGAGATGAAATTGATTCTGGAGAGAAATAATTTTCTGTGCTAGAAGCTCCTCTGGAAAGAATGTAGTGTTCTGGTACCCTCAGACTTCACAAGGCATGTTAAGAAATTACCTCAGTCAAGAGGAGGGGCAAGATGGAGGAGGAATAGGGAGTTCCATGCATTGCACTCACCCCCATATCTCACACGGCAAAGATCTGAAGCCATAGGAAACTTTACAGAACCCAAGAGATTCGGAGAGAAAGGACGCAGAATCCATGGAGATAGCCTTGTAATGTGAGTGCGAACTGGGGAAGATAAAATCGGGCTGGGATCAGAGACTGGTGGGACGGGGGCGATCCCCCTCTGCAGGGAGTGAGAGGGGAAAAAGTGAGAGCCCAAAACTACTCAAGATACGGTCCCTGTCACTGATAAACAGAAAAAACTTCCGCTTAGGGCATAGAAGGACCCTGCATGCCAAATCCCTGCTGGCCAGGTCCCCACGTGCCAACTTGTCCTGGAGGGGCTGCTCGCGCATGCACCGCTCCTTTGTACTCCTGACTCGGCTGGATCCCTGAAGGAGCTGCGCATGTACCTCCGCGCTCCTAGCTGGCTGGAACTTTAGAGGGAAGGCGAAGGGCTTAAAACTGGGAGATTTGCGGGGCGCCTGGGTGGCTTAGTCGGTTAAGCGTCTGACTTTCGCTTAGGTCATGATCTCGCGGTTCGGCGGTTCGAGCCCCGAGTCGGGCTCTGTGCTGACTGCCAGCTCAGAGCCTGGAGGCTGTTTCAGAGTCTGTGACTCCCTCTCTCTCTGACTCTCCCCTGCTCACGTTGTCTCTCTCTCTCCTAGAAATAAATAAAACATTTAAAAAAATTTTTTTTTTTAAAAACTGGGAGATTTGCCTGCGAGTTCGTGTTTCAGGTGACGAGACACAAAGGGACCTGGTTTCCTGGTTTCTCCTGCCGGACAGACGCGTCCTTCAGGCAAATCCTGGCCCATGGTCGCCAACCTGACCCGGAGAAGGAAGCAGGGATTCTGGCTCCATCCCCAGGGCTAGGCAAGAGGCTTGGAATTGCCCTGAGGGGATTGCCTGCAAGGTTGTGTCTACGGCAATTTCAGTCAGGCACGCGGACAGGGCCTTGGAAACTAAGCCTGGCCTGGGTTTAAGAGCGCTACCCACCTGTCACGGGGAGTTTACACGCCCAAAAAAGCGAGGTGCAGCGCTTGGTTCAAGAAGGGACTGGAGCACCGCCACTCTCCTCCCCACAACCGCCAAAACAGAGCTCCCGCCTGACGTATTGGATCACGCCACGCCCATCCCTGCCTGAGAGCTGCCCTCCTACTTTTTTTTTTTGTTTCTTTTTTCTTTTTCTTTTTCTCTTTTTCCCGGAACACTGATCTGATTAACTCTGGTCACCGGCTTGCTTAAACAGTCACATCTAGTCCATTCTGTAGATGTAAATTCTACACCTATTGACCTTTCATCTCTTTCTCTCAGGAGTAATTAGACTATATAGTTTCTCTGGATAACACCAGCATCCTTATCTCACCTCTCCAACCATATTCTGCCCTTTATCTCTTTGAAAAAAGCTTCTTATCGCTTCTTCCTGTTCATTCTATTTCCAATTTTTCCTCATCCCTGCCCTGTCTTCTCTCTCTTTCTCTATGCTCTTCAACCAGCACTGCATACACCCCGCTACTTGACTGTAGCTTGAAATCTGGTTATATGCTTTAAACCATTGTTTGTCCATTGGTTTTCTTCTTTTTTTCTTTTCTTTTCTTCTTTTTGACCTTTTTTAGTATTTTTTTATTCTCTATTATTCACCCTCCCTCCTCCATCTTTTCTCCTAACTTTTTTGTTTTCCCTCTCAGTTTGCATGTTAGTTGGATTTGACTGTGCATTTGTGTGCCTCTACTCCCTGTGTGTTTGTCTGACTGTTTTCTTCTCCATGGCTACCTCAAGAAAAAAGCCAAAGTACACATGGTGGAGCGTCCCAAATATCACTACGAGAAGGAAAATAAAATAACCAAGGTCTCAACAAGAGAGGCCAAGAGATACCATTCAAAAAACACTCTCTGAAAGGGTAGGCACTGGACAGTCAAAGAGTCTTCTTGGATACAGCAGCGCTCACAGGTGCAGAGAGCATAACAAGTCTTTAAAACTAACAAGAGCCAGAAAGCTAACTAAAATGACCAAACGAAAGAGCTCTCCTCCAATGAAATTCCAAGAAGAATTGACAGCTAATGAACTGCTCAGAACAGATATAAGCAGCATAGCTGAACAAGATTTTAGAATAATAATTATAAAATTATTAGCTGGGCTTGAAAAAAGCATAGGGGACATCAAAGAAACTATGGCTACAGACAAAATGGAAAATAAAAATAGGCATGATGAATTTTAAAATGCGATAAATGAGATCCATAATAAATTAGAGGCCTCCAATGCACGGATTGAAGAAGCAGAAAGGAGAATAAGTGACTTAGAAGACACCATTACAGAAAAACAAGAAGCTGACAAAAAAAAGAGACAAACTGAACCAAGAACATGAAAGAAGAGTTTGAGAGTTCAGCATTATGGTCAAACGCAACAATATCCATAAAAGAGGAATCCCAGAAGAGGAAGAGAGAGGGAAAGGTGCTGAAGGAGTCCTGGAAAAAATTATAGCAGAGAACTTCCCCGACCTGGGGAAGGAAGTAAACATTGAAATACAAGAGGCTCAGAGGACTCCCCTCAGACGTAACTTGAATCGATCTTCTGCACGACATATCATAGTCAAAATGGCAAAATATAAGGACAAAGAGAGAAGTCTGAAAGCAGCTAGGGAGAAAAGGGCCCTAACATACAAAGGCTAACCTATCAGAATGGTGACAGATCTATCTAGTGAAACTTGACAGGCCAGAAAGGAATGGCAGGAGATCCTCAATGTGATGAACAGTAAAAATATGCAGCCAAGAATCCTCTATCCAGCAAACCTGTCATTAAAATAGAAGGAGAGATAAAAATCTTTCCAAATAAACAGAAATTGAAAGGATTTGTCACCACTAAGCCAGCCCTACAAGAAATCCTGGGGCCGGGGGGGAGCGCTCTGAAGTAAATGTTGCAGGGAACAAAGATCCCAGAGACATTACCACACACATAAACCCCACAAAGGACAGAAAGACTCTAAACCCACATATTTCAATAATAACACTCAATGTAAATGGGCTGAATGCTCCAATCAAAAGACATAGGGTAGCAGAATGGATAAAAAAAATAAATCCATCTATATGCTGTCTATAAGAAACTCATTTTAGACTGGAAGATACCTTCAGATTATAAATAAGGGGATGGAGAAATATATATCATGCTACTCGAAATCAAAAGAAAGCCATATTTCTTTTGAGTAGCTATAATTATATCAGACAAACTGGACTTTAAATTAAAGACAATAACAGGAGATGAAGAAGGGCATTAAAAAATAATTACAGAGTCTATTCATCAGGAAGAACTAACAATAATAAATGTCTATGCACCGAATATGGAAGCACCTAAATATTTAAAACAATTAATCACAAACAGAAACAAGCTTATAGGTAAGAATGTGCTAATAGCAGGGGACTTTAATACTCCGCTTACAGCAATGGATAGGTCAACCAGACAGAAAATCACTAAAGAAATAAGGGACTTGAAAGACACATTGGACCAGATGGATCTGACAGATATATTTAGAACTTTTCATCCTCAGGCCAGGGAATTTACTTTCTTCTCAAGTGCGCATGGCACATTCTCCAAGATAGATCACATACTGGGACATAAAGCAGCCCTCAATATATATAAAAGAATCGAGATCATACCATGCACACTGTCAGATCTCAATGCTTTGAAACTTGAAATCAATTACAGGAAGAAGTCTGGAAAACCTCCAAAAACATGGAGGTTAAAGAACACCCTACTAAAGAATGAATGGGCCAGCCAGGCAATTAGAGATGAAATTAAAAACTGTATGGGAACAAATGAAAATAAAAACACAGCAATCCAAAATCTATGGGATGCGGCAAAGGCAGTCCCAAGAGGAAAGTACATTGCTCTCCAGACTTATTTCAAGAGATTAGAAAAAGTGCAAGTGCAAAATCTAACAGCTCACCTAAAGGAACTAGAGGCAGAGCAACAAGAATGCCATAAACCTAGTAAAAGAAGAGAAATAATAAAAATTAGAACAGAAATAAACAACATAGAAACCAAAGAAACAATTGAACAGATCAATGAAACCAAGAGTTGGGTTTTTTTTTTTAATGTTTTATTTATTTCTAGGAGAGAGAGAGACAGTGTGAGCAGGGGAGGGTCAGAGAGAGAGGGAGTCACAAACTGAAACAGGCTCCAGGCTCTGATCTGGCAGTCAGCACAGAGCCCGACGCGGGGCTCGAACCCACGAACCGCGAGATCATGACCTAAGCAAAAGTCTGATGCTTAACCGACTAAGCCACCCAGGTGCGCCAAGAGTTGGTTTTTTGAAAAGATAAACAAAATGGACAAACCTCTAGCCAGGCTTCTCAAAAAGAAAAGAGAGAGCACCCAAATAGACAAAATCATGAATGAAAAGGGATTTATTACAACCAACCCCTCTAAAATGCAAGCAATTATCAGGGAATACTACGAAAAATTATATGCCAACAAATTCGACAATTTAGAAGAAATGGACAAATTCCTAAACACACTCACTACCAAAATTCACACGGAAGAGATAGGAAATCTGAACAGACTCATAACTAGTGAAGAAATCGAATCAGTTATCAAAAATCTCCCAACAAATAAGAGCCCTAGACCTGATGGCTTCCCTGGGAATTCTACCAGACATTTAAAACAGAATTAACCCCAATTCTTCTCAAGCTATTCCAAAAAATAGAAATAGAAGGAAAACTCCCGGACTCATTTTATGAAGCAGGCATCACTCTGATTCCCAGAAAAAGATCCAGCACAAAAAAGACAACTACAGGTCAATATCCTTGATGAATATGAATGCAAAAATCCTCAACAAGATCCTTGCAAATCGAATCCAACAGCACATAAAAGAATCATCCTCCAAGATCAAGTAGGATTCATTCCTGGGTTACAGGGCTGGTTCAACATTCTCAAATGAATCAAAGTGATACATCACATCAACAAAAGAAAAGATAAAAACCATATGATCCTGTCAATAGATGGAGAAAAAGCATTTGACAAAATACAGCATTCCTTCTTAATAAAGACTCTAGAGAAAGTCGGAATAGAAGGAACCTACTTAAACATCATAAAAGCCATCTATGAGAAGGCCTCAGCTAACATCATCCTCAACGGGGAAAAACTGAGAGCTTTCCCCCTGAATCAGGAACACGACAGGGATGCCCACTCTTACCACTGTTGTTTAACACAGTGCTGGAAGTCCTAGCACCAGCCATCAGACAACAAAAGGAAATCAAAGGCATCAGAATTGACAAAGAGGAAGTCAAACTTTCACTCTTCGCAGACGACATGATACTCTACATAGAAAACCTGACAGACTCCACCAGAAGCGTACTAGAACTGATCCAAGAATTCAGCAAAGATGCAGGGTACAAAATCAATGTACAGAAATCGGTTGCATTTTTATATACCAACAATGAAGTAACAGAAAGAGAAATCAAGAAAATGATCCCATTCACAATTGCACAAGAAACCATAAAATACCTAGGAATAAACCTAACCAAGGATACAAAAGATCTGTATGATGAAAACTATAGAAAACTTATGAAGGAAATCAAAGAAGACACAAAGAAATGGAAAAACATTCCATGCTGATGGATAGGAAGAATAAATATAGTTAAGATGTCATGACTACCCAAAGCACTCTATACATTCAATGCAATTCCAATCAAAATTGCACAGCATACTTCTCAAAACTAGAACAAACTATTCAAAAATTTGTATGGAACACAAAAGACCCTGAATAGCCAAAGTAATACTGAAAAATAAAACCAAAACGGGAGGGATCACCATCCCAGACTTTAGCCTCTACTACAAAGCTGTCATTATCAAGACAGTATGGGATTGGCACAAAAACAGACACATAGACCAATGGAATCAAATTGAGAACTCAGAGCTGGATCGAAAGGTATACAGCCAACTAATCTTTGACAAAGCAGGAAAGAATATCCAATGGATAAAGGACAGCCTTTTTAACAGATGGTGTTGGGAGAACTGGACAGCAACATGCAGAAGAATGAAACTAGATCAATTTCTTACACCATACACAAAAATAAACTCAAAATGGATCAAGGACCTGAACGTGAGACAGGAAACCATCAAAACCCTAGAGGAGAAAGCAGGAAACAACCTCCTTGACCTCCACCGCAGCAACTTCTTACTTGACACATCCCCAAAAGCAAGGGAATCAAGAGCAAAAACAAGCTATTGGGACCTCATCAAGATTAAAAGCTTCTGCACAGGAAAGGAAACACCCCACAAAACTAATAGGCAACCAACGGAATAGGAAAAGATAGTTGCAAATGACATATCAGATAAAGGATTGATATCCAAAATCTATAAGGAACTCACCAAACTCCACACCCGAAAAACAAACAACCCAGTGAAGAAATGGGCAGAAGATATGAACAGACACTTCTCCAAAGAGGACATCCAGATGGCCAACAGACACATGAAACGATGCTCAGCATCCCTCCTCATCAGGGAAATACAAATCAAACCACACTGAGATACCACCTCATGCCAGTCAGAGTGGCTAAAATGAGCAAATCAGAGGACTATAGATGCTGACGAGGATGTAGAGAAACGGGCACCCTCCTACACTGTTGGTGGGAATGTAAGCCGGTACAGCCCCTCTGGAAAACCATGTGGAGGTTCCTCAAAAAATTAACAATAGAACTCCCCTATGACCCGGCAGCAGCACTTTAGGAATTTACCCAAGGGATACATAAGTGCTAATGCATAGGAGCACATGTACCCCAATGTTCATAGCAGCACTTTCAAAAATAGCCAAAACATGGAAAGAGTCTAAGTGTCGATCAATGGATGAATGGATCAAGAAGATGTGGTTTATCTATACCATGGAATACTACATGGCAATGAGAAAGAATGAAATCTGGCCATCGGTAGTAACATGGATGGAACTTGAGGGTGTGATGCTGAGTGAAATAAGTCAGGCAGAGAAGGACAGATACCATGTTTGCATGTATAGGTGGATTAGGAGGAAATTTAACGGGAGGACCGTGGGGGGAGAAGAAGGGGAAAAATAGTGGAGGAGAGGGAGGGAGGCAAACCATAAGAGACTCTTGAATGCTGAGAACAAACTGAGGGCTGCTGGGAGTGGGGGGTGGAGGAGGGGGGGTAATGGGCGTGGAGGAGGGCACTTGTGGGGATGAGCACTGGGTGTTATATGGAAAGCAACTTGACAATAAACTATTTTTAAAAAAATGAAAAATAATACCATAAAAAAATAAGTTGTTTGCTTTTAAAGACAATGACCTGAAAGTGCATGACCTAAAAGTAATGTAATTCGTGCAAATGTTCTGCAAACTGTTTTAGTTTTTAAGAGGTATTTGGATGTTTTAAGATCTCAAAAATGATTGTTTAGAAAGGTTCCTTACAAGCAGCGAAATAAAAATCCTTAATTGAAAACATAAATTTTCTATTGGTAAAGGTTGTAAAAACAAATGATTTTAATATCTCTTTGGAAGAAAAAATACATAAGCATGTTTTCTGTGCAGAGCTAAAGATAAAACTTTTATTGGTATTATGACAAATTGTGATAAAGCAATGAAACTATAATTTATTAATTAAATTATTTTAAAATAATTCTGTTTTTCAGCATAATCTTACATGAGAAAAAAAATTAACTTCCATACTCCAAAAATCACAGCATACTGACAAAGGATTCTATTATGGCCTAGTAATAATAAAATGTCTATACACATGTGTGCACACAGGTACTTACATATTTGGTAACAAACACATAGTTACTCCATCCCTAATTTTAGAACTTTTACATTAAATGTTCAAGCTCAAAAGTAACAAATATATAAGATGTGACTAATCTAGGAGCATTAACATTTCTTCCTGTGGAAATTTCCTTAATATTAAAAACGTGAAATTAAAAAGAAAATCTGTTGGTCAAAAATATTTTAATGAACTTTGACTTTTTATTTATTTTTTAAAAATTATTTTTTTTTAAATTTAGAAACAGAGAGCACAAGTGGGAGAGAGGGGCAGAGGGAGATACCTAGAGAGAGAATCCCAAGCAGCTCTCATGCTCAGTGTGGAGCCCAAGGTGGGGTTTAATCCCACACCTTGGGATCATGACTGGAGCTGAATTCAGGTGTTGAATACCCAGCTGACTGAGCCACCCAGGCGCCATATGAACTTTGACTTTTTAAATGTGACTTTATGGTTCAGATATGAAGGGAAAGCGTAACTACTACAAAATAAAAAATTGGAGGGGCATCTGGCCAACTCAGTTGGTAGAGCATGTGACTCTTGATCTTGGGATTGTGAGTTCCAACTCCATGTTGGGAGTAGATTACATTAAAATTTTTTTAAAAAATCTTAGGGGTGCCTGGGTGGCTCAGTCAGTTGAGCATCCAGCTTTGGCTCAGGTCATGATCTCACGGTTTGTGAGTTTGAGACCTGAGTTGGGCTCTGTGTTGACACCTCAGAGCCTAGAGCCTGCTTTGGATTTTGTGTCTCCCACTCTTCCCTTCCCCGACTCACGTTCTGTCTCTGTTTCTGTCTCTCTCAAAAAAAAAAAAAAAAAAAAAAAAAAATTAAAAAAATCTTAAAGAAAATAAAAAATTGGAAATACCAACATGTTTTATCTTGTTCCTTGCAAAGATTCATAATTTTTCTCTAAAGTAGCCAAAATATTTGTGATGATATTGTAAAAGGTATAAATGTAAGGTAAATACATTATAGTTGAGATGTAATATCATTCACATACCCACTCTTCTTAAAATTAGTTCTCATAATTACAGATGAAAAAATAAAATGAAAATCTATACAAAGTATTTTCTTTAATCTTAATGGGTAGTTTCTAAACTGTGATGTTTATGATAATTCTTAATTACAATATTAATTTTATTGTATGCTAATTTTAAATTGCCTTTAACAATTCTTAATTGGAATATAGAAGTAGTTATATTTATTCAAAGACCTTTTAAGCATAAAAAAATAATGTAAGGAAGGAAGTGGTCCAGTTTCATTCTTTTGCATGTTGCTGTCCAGTTTTCCCAACACCATTTGTTGATGAGACTCTTTTTCCATTGGATAGTTTTTCCTGCTAATTGACCATATAGTTGTGGATTCATATCTAGGTTTTTATTATGTTCCATTGATCTATGTGTCTCTTTTTGGGCCAGTACCATACTGTCTTGATCACTATAGCTTTGCAATATGAATTCAAAATAGATGAAAGACCTAAATGTGAGAGAGCACCATTAAGATCCTAGAGAGGTAGAACACAGACAGTAACCTCTTTGACATCAGCCATGGCAGCTTCTTTCTAGATATGTCTCCTCAGGCAAAGGAAACAAAAGCAAAAATAAACTATTGGGACTTCATCAAAATAAAAAGCTTCTGTACAGTGAAAGAAACAATCAACAAAACTAAAAGGCAACCTACAGAATGGGAGAAGGTATTTGCAAATGACATATCTGATAAAGGGTTAGTATCCAAAATCTATAAAGAACTCCTCAAATGCAACACCCAGAAAATGAAATAATCTAGTTTAAAAAAGGGCAGAAGACACACCTGGGTGGCTCATTTGGTTAAATGTCTGAATTTATCTCAGGTCATGATCTCACCATCCTCCATCAGTGAGTTCAAGCCCCGTGTCAGGCTCTGTGCTGACAGCTCAAAGCCTGGAGCTTGCTTTGGATTCTATGTCTCCCTCTCTCTCTGCCCCTCCCCTGCTCACTCTGTCTCTGTCTCTCTCTCAAAAGCAAATAAACATTAAAATAATTGTTTTAAATGAATAAATGGGCAGAAAATATGAATAGACATTTTTCCCGTGAAGACATACAGATGGTTAACAGACATATGAAAAGATGCTCAATGTTACTCATAATCAGGGAAATACAAATGAGATACACTATAATGAGATATCGCTCCACACCTGTTGGAATGGTAAAATTAACAACACAAGAAACAACAGGTGTTTGA
>JAESUZ010002082.1:0-106020 GCA_017311185.1 Proteles cristata cristata | reverse complement strand
ACCTCTACACATGTGCACACTCACCTCCACACATGTGCACATCCCCAGGTGCACACTCACCTCCCCACGTGCACACCCCACATGCACTCACCCCACACCTACACACCCTCTGTGCACTCACCCCCACACAAGTGCACACCCCCACAAGCACACACGAAGCTTCAAGGGTTTCACTCCCCCCATCCACTAAACCAGACAGGTGTGTGTGGCCGTGCCAATGTTCTAGAGACCGTGGAGGCTGCAGCACAGGGGAACGCAGGGTCCCCTCAGCTACAGAAACGTGTACACAGGAGTGTGTGCAAACACACCAACAAGGGAGAGCACACTGACTAGACAGGTTCCTGGTGGGGATTAAGACCAGCTTCCTTGCACTCTCCCCCGTACCTGTTTCTATTCGAACTCCGTGATAAACTCACGGTCTAAATACCGAACGTTCTCCGTGGAGACGGAGCTTTACAAAATGCTACGACTGACTGATAACGTGCAGCCTCCTGAGCGCCTCTCCCAGGGCAGGAGCGGTGGTGACAACCCCCGCGGGCGCCTGCCGGAGGGACGCCCAGCTGCCCTCTGTGCCCGGATGGGGACCCAAGAGCCCCGCTCAAGGCCACCTGCTCCCGGGGAAGGGCCGGAGGACTCGGCAGGGGCCCTGCCCACCTCCTATCCCCTGAGACCATCAGAGGACAGAAGGATGTGAGCCACGGCTGACATTGGGGGCCACCCCGGCAGCCCACACCATCCCTGGGCACGTCATTTCTGTGGGAGGAAGACAAGTGCCTCTTGGGACGCCCAGGTCTCCCGTCGGGCACTGGCATGCGGCCTCGGGCTCACAGGACGTTCTCCGTAATCCCCCGTGTCAGGGCCCAGTGCCGCTCCCATGAGAGCAGAGACGACCGCAGACACCAAACTCCAAAACCCATCCCAGCCTGTCCCCACTAACAGGACGCGGCGCCCGGGGAGCGGCCGATGCTCCCGAGGGCCCCTACCTGCCTTGGTGGACGTCCCGATCATGCTCTTCTTCTTCTTCCAGAAGCTGATGTCGTTTTTAAACGCCAGGAAGTCAAACAGAAGCTGGAAAGAGAAGAGGACGGTAACGTCCGGCTTGCGTCGCTCCTACGGCCGGTCTTCACTGGGCGCGAGCACAGGTGTGCACGGGACCCGCGTGGCAAGGACGCAGCCGGGTGGACGCCACACGCGCCGCCACGGAAACCCGGGGTCTCGGGCCCCACCCAGCGTGCCAGAACCACAGGGCACCTGATGGCGGTCCCGGGCCACGCACCCCTGCTGCTGCGCCGGGGGCTGTTGGCTCTGACCTGGCACACAGGTTGCGCACACAGGTTCATTCTCAGATCCTGCCCCTTTTAAAAAACCACTTTTTCCCAGCAGGATTTTGGGAAGTTTAGCCAGGCTGGCGGCCAATCTCCAGGCACTGGGGACCGGCTGCCATAGGGTGCCCACCTCTGCCCATGTGATGTCCGTGGCTGCCACATGGGGGACAGCTTTCCTCCACCAGCTCTAAGACTCCACATTCAAAAATGGATTCTACGTAAGGGCTGTTTTTTTACTGTTACAACCGTGCACTAGAATTCTACAATGAAATACTTCCCAAGACCACTCCCGTATCTCACAGGTTTTGGATTTCTTTTCAAAACGGCCTCCCAGACCAGCCCCAAGTCCTTACGGCAGTCAGCATCTGAGGTGCAGACACGTGCCCAAGCTGGGAGAGGGGACCCCTGCATGGCGCCCACAGTCTCACGTCTGCCGTGCTCGCCACGCAAACCCCCTGCCCAGTGCCCACTCACGTGAAACGCAGCGACAAAGAAGGTCAGCGCTAAGAAATACAAGTTGGTGTCGACGAAAATGCCTTTCACTTCATCAGCGTCTTTCTCTGAAAACCCTGAGAGGAAACGGAAACGGCGCGGGGTGAGCGAGGCCAGCGGCACCGAGCGCCAGGCCCGCGCCTCACGCTCACGGCCACAAACGAGGACGGCTCCCAGCTCCGCGCAGAAACCCGACGCTCTGACGGGAGCCGTGGCCGAGGGCACCAGCGGGAGGTGCCGAGGTCCCGGACGGAAGTGCAGGTCGGCCCGTGGCCTCACCGAACTGCTGCAGGGAATACACAGCGTCCTGCATGTGAATCCAGAAGCGCAGCCTCCCCAGCGAGATCTTGTCGTAGGACACGGTGAGGGGCAGCTCGGTGGTGGAGCGGTTTATGACCTGGCGGGAGGCACGGAAGGCAGGGCAGTGAGGCCGCCACCCGCCCGGCCCCGCCCCGCCCCGCTGCCAGGCGCACGGCCCACGGCTCACCCCACGATCGGGCTCCACACCAGCCACGGCCCCACGTGCCGGAGGCGGACGTGCACACCCGGGCCCACTGGACTTGGGCTGTTCTACGTCCTGGGAGGCGGGGGCTCCACCTCCCTGAACTCGCTCTCCTGCTGGGCTCAAAGCCTTTCTGAGCAACGCGTCCCCTTCTTCTCTGCCACTGAACCCTGTGCGTCCCGAAGCCCCAGGTCGGCCGGGCCCTGTGCCCCCACCTCTTGGCACGAGCGGCACCAGAACGTGCCACTGGCTCTTGTAGAACGAGCTGGGCACAGGCCTGACGGAGCGTCCAGACCTCTCCGTGGAGCATGGGAACCGGCGGGTGGGCTGCGTGCTCCTGGAGAGATCGCCCACCCAGGGGACCACAGAAGGCCTCAGGAAGATGCGACATTGACCTAGGTGTGCATGGAGGCAAGGGGCCGCTGTGAGGGGCGGGGCCGCCTCCGGAAGAAGTGCAGTCGCAGGGTCTGGTGGCACACGCCGGCTACAGCGGCCTTCCACTCCTCCAGGGGCCCAGCGAGTCCACGGGCACCAGGCGCCATACCACGTGAACACGGTGCCGGCCGATTCCGCCCCCCAGAGCACACTCAAAAGACCCTTCTGGGTGAGCACAGACGTGGCCGTGGCCAGCCCAGCAACAGGAGCGGGACACCCCGCACCAAGGCAGCACACGGGTCCCAGGGCTGGGCCCACCCACGCAGGTGCCACTGTCTGAGCCCCAGCAAGTCGACTGCTCCCCGAAGGGGATGTTCCTTCCAGAAAACAGCCCTGATCGAGACAAAGCACCAACGTCACAAGGACGACGTAGAAAACAGCGGTGGCCCGTGAGCACATTTCCGTGTCTGAATGGCAGCGTCACGTCAGAAAGCCACCAAATCCACAAGATGAGAGCAGAGGCGGCCTGCACACACAGCCCTGGGGCCCAGCCTCCAGCCTCTCTCACCCCTGTCCGCACCGCGGCAGCCCCGGGGCCCCAGAGCACTGACCGTGAGCTTCAGCAGAACCGGCCAGGCCCCAGGTCTGCACACAGCACGAGGGATGACGACGGCCTTCCTGGGGCCAACGAGCCCCGTAGGTCCGGGAGCCCCTCCCCGTCCCCCAGCCCAAGGGAAGCACAGGATGCCACGTGGTAGGGACCCCGTGGGGCCTCGGTGGACAGCAGTTCAGCATGACGGTCATTTCTGAGCTCCCTGGCCAGCAGGAGGGCGCACGAGGCTGGGCCCAGGGCTAGGCGCCCCCTGCCCTGCTCACTGCCGTGCGCCCCCCAGTGGCCCTCCGTGCCCCCGCTGTCTCGTCTGTGAGCAAGGGGCAAGGACTCCAGCGCGTGGTAAACACCCGCACCCCGTGACGGTGGCCAGGAGTCACAGAGGGTGACCGTCCAGCTCGTGCCGCCGCTCCACAGGCTGTGGGGCAGGACCCCGGACATTTGTGACAGGCTCAGCACGGTGCCTGGAGCACCCTACGCAATCCTCCACGCCGACGGTCACTGCCTGGAAGTGAGCCTTCCTGCACTGGCCCTCCAACCCACCCTGCAGGGCAGGTGCAAGCTCCCCTCTCCTCCCATGCTCAGCCCCGCCCAGGGCCACCCCGGGGGGACTCCCGGCTCCAAGACGGGGTGACACTGTGCGGGGCCAGCTCTAAAGGGAGCAGTTTGCTCAACGCCCACTCTGGCCTGTCTGCGCCTTTAAGCCAGACAACGAGGGCTCCGTGGAACGAAGCTCAGAACTGTCTGAACAACACTGGGCTCTCCCCTGAGCTCTGTGTGCTCGCCATCCAAGCACTCAGTACAGAACCTTTCTAGAGCCTTCCACCACGGACCGCACAGGGGCTCAGGAAGGGAGTCAGAGGCAAGCCCGGAGCATGACCCTGCCCAGTCAGAAAGACGCAGACGAGCTGTGCCCACAGGCTGCAGCAGCCCGGAGGAGTCGCGCTTACCATGAGGTCCTTCACCCGGTTGCTGAGCTGGTCGATGAACAGGATGGGGAGGTAGTGCACGGTCTTCCCGAGCTGGACCCTGCGGACCAAAGTCACCGTGAGGACGTTCACCGTTAGAGGGGCCAGACGCAGCTGAGAAGCCTGAGTAGCTCAGAGAAATCCCGCCCACGACCCCAGCCGCCTCCGGACACACGCGCGGCCCCAGGACACGCCTCTCCTGCAGAGGCAGAGGGCTCTGGCCAGCGGCTCTTCCCTGAAGTCACAGCCGTGGGAGGGAAACCCCAGAAACCAGACCGGACCTCCATCCAGGCCGCAGAAGAGTGACAGGCCCGTCTGAGCCCCGATGCAGGGTGGTCAGGGACGCAGAGTGAGAATGAAAGCAAAATCCCACCTGCCTGCCACACTTTGGAGGCGGTGGGGGCCAGAGAACAAGAGTGGGGTGCTTTCTATGACCCTCAGTACCTTTCATGTTTCTAATTACGTGACTGTTCTACACACTCAAAAATAACATTTAAATATTGAAAAAAAAAAACCCTCATGACGATAGCATGGTTACCATGGATACATGAAGGAAAACAAATCTCATCCAGCCATCTTCAGGGACTGCGTGATGGTCGGTAATAGATGCTAATTTAACAGTGTGCTCCCCCAAAACACAGGGTAATCTAAATTGGTCACACAATTTTAATACTTATGTTTAACGAGCAATCCCTACGTAACTATCTAAGGACTAATCTTAAAGTTAACGTAAACAACTCAAGTTAAAATAAAATACAGGGTCCTGACAGAGGCAATCAGTATGCAGACAGGCACAAGTCGCCGGGGGTGCAGCATGACACGGTCACATGCCCTGGTGGCAGTCTCCATCGGCAAGACCTCGGGAGCGGAGGGACAAGGTTCAGCGGTGCTCCGGGCACCCTGGAGCGGAACCCCGTTTCTGGATCCTGGTGAGCCGTGTGGCACTTACATCTTCATGTACCGATGCACGTCGGCGGGCAGGGAGGCCCCGTCAAAGACGAAATCGTCCACCATCACGTTTAGTGTCAATCTTGGTCTCCAGTGAGAAACGGGCTCGTCCAGGGCACTTGGTGGCGGCTTCTCCGCCTCTATCTGCTGCTAAAGGAAAGGAGCGGCTCAACGGGAGAAGCCCGGTGCTGGGGGCAGGGACTGGGTGAACCAACAGGAAGCACAGCCAGAAAGTAGAGCGCGCAGCATGGGGGACCACGCCTGGCGGCGCCCCAAGGGCACCGTGCGCGTCCTCCTCTCAACACGAGCCAAGGGCTGTCATTTAGGTCCCCAGCCTGAGCAGGGCTGCTGAGATGGGGTCCCAGGGCACCTGCAGGAGGTGCACGCAATCGGAGATCACAGCCCCTGCGGCTGGCCACAAGACTGAGGACACTCTCCCCGGCCCAGGCCCATCACATCGTCTGCAAGGCTGGGGTCAAGGCCGGGGTCAGGGCTACGGAGACTCTATTCCGCAAAGAAGCCATGACTGCCAGGAAGATCTTCCAGATCTAACCGACAAATTCTACACTGCAGGTTTCTCTCGTGTGTCTCCCACCTAAATAGGTACAATTTAGCTCTGGCAGATTATGTTAAGAATGCTTTTTTAGGTGATACTAATGGCCAGCGTTCGTCTGACATCTGTATGTTCCAGAGATCACTTCACACGCCTAACACCTGCCACCTCACTGACTCCCCAGGAAGGTCCCCAGGGGTGGGGCCATACAGTCCCCCCAAGAAAAAGGAGCTGAGGGATCTTCCCAAGGAGACGCAGCACGGGGCAGCCTCAGACCCTTCCTATCTGTAAACGGGATCACCTTCTGTTCCACTGAACCAGAGACCAGAGTCCCTCTGCGTCACCCACAGCCCCATCAATAACCCCTCAAACCAGCTCCACGTTTCTCGCACACACAGCTTTGTACACAGTACGAGACAGGCGTGCGTCGTGCGAGAGCCTCTCCCGTAACTGCGAATGAAACACCATCCCGCCCCATACACAGGGCAGAGCCTCCCGGCTATAAGCAAAGCCTGAGGCCGGCTCTGCAGAAGGGAAGCCCATGTACTCCCTGAGGGCTGAGAAGGAATCGCGTTACTTAAATTCCACGTCGCTAACTTGGCATAAAACTTGGCATAAAACTTGACTGAGCCTGGGGGGCTCAGTTGATTAAGCGTCTGACTTCGACTCAGGTCACGATCTCACGGTTCGTGGGTTCGAGCCCTATATTGGGCTCTGTGCTGACAGCTCAGGGCCTGGAGCCTGTTTTGGATTCTGTGTCTCTCTCTGACCCTCCCCTGCTCACACTCTCTCTCTCAAAAATAAATAAAATATTTAAAAAATATTAAAAAAAACCCAACTTGTCTGCAAATCACGGGAAGCAATCTAGCTGAAACACAGATGCACCTGTCCACACACCCGACTGCGTCCCTTCCCAGTGGTCACCCCGGTCTCCGGCAGAAGCTGCACATGCGCAAACACACCGGGCATGAACTTCAAGGGACAGTTAGGCCAGTGACCCACCGGACACGCTCACCTGCGTCGTGGACTCTCCCGTGAGCAGGCTGACCTCCTCCGGTTTGGGGACCATGTAGGTGGTCAGAGGGCTCACCAGGTGCACCTGCTTCCCGTCATGCCACGGCAGAACGCCCGCATGATGGAGAAAGATGTACGCGTACAACGTCCCGTTGTTTCGAGTTTTCTTTGGTACAGAAACGTTCACTGTCCTAAAACACAAGAAATGACCGTTTTACGCCAAGCGCACTTTGGATACACAGCACAGGTTACCCAAGTGTCTTTATAAATGTCGCGGTTTCAAGCTAATTTTAGCTTAGCCGTACTGAAAATGCAACCCACCTGCTAAGACTTTACCGAAATCCCACACCGTGTTCTAAAACCACGGGCAGTTATGTGTGAACCCCAAACGTTCCTGCATTTCCTGCCTCCGTTTCAGGGCGCTCAGGGAAGGCAGGAACTCGCCTTGGTCACGGGGCTAATGTGGCCAGGCAGGCAGTGGCTGACCCCAACCTCACACGTGTCCCCTGCCTGCCACGGCTCTTGGACTGGGCGGGCTGGCTGGCCAGAGGACGTCACCCGGCGCATCGCACGTTCCGGTTACTCTTGTTGGAAATCTCCCAGACAACACACAGGAAGTACGGAGACCCCAGGCAAGCAAGTTGCTTTCTTGGCCTGCACTCACTGAAACCTTACAAACTACAGCCACGTAGCAAGTATGACTTCACTCTGTGTGTCTGAGCGTTTACATCACTTCGCTGATCTAACTAAGCTCCTTCAGCCGGGAAGAGACAAGCTGTCTGCTGTGGGAAACGAGGGAGCTCTGCTCTCCGGGCCCCCAACGCGACTCCTCCTCTGCAAAGGCTCACGGCTGCTGTGCACCCTGCCACCACCGGATACCGTAAGCTACTTTCTAAGTGACAAACGCATCAGCTGCTACTTTCACGCAGAGTAAACCCTGGATTGTTTACGTGCCATACAGGAAGGCAGCTAAAATCTGCCCCGCCACCCCCCCACGAGACAGAAGGCAGCAGTGCTTCTCCACACTAACCTCGTCACACAGCCGGTCCACAGCCTAAACGTTCCCAGCACTATGGCTGGCAGGCCGTCCCACAACCATACCTTTCAAATTTTGACTCCACGTCAAAGTCTTCCACATTCAAGACCAGATCCACGTTGTTTTCAGCACCAAGGTTGGACCGTGTGGTGGTGTACACGCTGAGCTGGAACGAGGGTGTCAAGAAAGTTAGCACGGCAAGGCCCCCGTCCCCACCCCCACCCCCAGCAGAAAATATGCATCCAAATGCCACACCGGGTTGGCAATCTGACCAGCTACCAAATGGGAAAAGGTTTCATTTTCGCTCCCGCTGCGCCAGGACGGGGTCCGCCGTGTCCACCTCAAACAAAGTACTGAGGTGTGCAGCTGGGCGGAACAGGGCAGGGACCCGGGCGCCTTCAAGGAAGGTAAGGAGAGGTAAGGAAGGGGGCAAAGCCCGAGCCCTCCCGGAGCCACCCTGCACCGCGACCTGGAGGCTGTGGGGCTGGAAGGCTGTCCTGGACGCCGCTCGGTAAGAAGGGGCCCCAGCCTGGCCCCCGCTCCCCACCTCCCCGGCGCTCACCTGCAGCTTGGGCCTCCGCGCCAGGTAGGGCTGGATGCAGTTGCCGTCGCTGGCGCACGGCCGGGTGTAGACGATACCGTACATGACCCAGCAGGTGTGCACCACGTACACCACGAACACGCCCACGACCAGGCTGGTGAAGGAGCTGCGGCCGCTCCACATGGCGCCGCCGCCCCCCGGGCCGAGCGCGGCGCCCACCCGGGCCCGGCCCGACTCGCAGCCGCGGGCCCCGCCGCCTGCTCCGCGCGCCGCCGCGGCCGCCGCCGCTCACGGGAAAGCTGCCGCCGCCACGCCGCCACCGCCGCGGGGAACGAACGCGCCGCGCGCCGCGGGCCGCCGGCCGCCCCGCATGCTCCCGCCGCCCTACGACCGACCTGTCGCCGCGGGATTCGCCGCCCCGCGGCCGCTTCCGGGTCCCGTGCCGCCCGCCGGAAGTGGGCGCGCCGCTCGGCCCCCTGGGAAACGCAGTCCGGGCAGCCCCGCTCACGCACGCACGCTCGCGGCAGGGGCGCGGCGCCCGCTGGTGACGTCTCCGACCGCGTCGTTCTCCCGGCGTGCCTCGCGGGTTCCGGGCGCTTGGTCTCGGGCTTGTCCCGGGCGGAGTGGTCGCGAGCGGAGGGGGACGGGGGACGGGGGGCGGGCTGGTGAGGGGTCGGCAGGGGGCGCCAGGCCGAGGGCGGAGGGGGCGGGGCGCGGCGCGCAGCTGCGAGGCGGTCGCAAGCGGGCAGGGGGTGAAGGCGGCTCGGGAGGGGGGCGGGGCGGCGCGGGGGTCGCTGGGGGGCGGGCGCGGAGCCGTCACCTTGGGGTCGCGGGGCGTCCGAGGCGCTGCCCCGCGTCCGCTGGACCGCAGCCCCCGCCGTGCGGAACGCGCTGTCCCCAGGCCGCCGGCCCGGCGGTGGGTGAAGTGTTGACATTTGAGGAAGCTGGTTGGAGGCGACACAGATTGTGTGCTGTTCTTTAAGTCCTTTCTGCAGTTACGTCAAAATAAAAAAAATGATCAATAGACTCACGAAGATTAGAGACCTGATTTCATGTTGTTGTTTCAGTAGGAACCTCTGGGCGGGGGGTGGGGGGTGCGACTTTGAAGAAAACACAAAATTCCTGGAATAAAAGGGTCTCCGCGCAGAGGAGCGGTGCCCCGAGGGGCTGGGGAGCCGCCTTCCCCTTGGAGCGTCCCTGCAGAGGAGCGGTGCCCCGAGGGGCTGGGGAGCCGCCTTCCCCTTGGAGCGTCCCTGCCCGCAGCCGGGGCCGCTCAGCCCGAGGCCCTTGTCCCCGCTCCGGGTTCGGGGGCGCTGGGAGCCTTCGGGGAGGGGCCGGGGTGGGGGGACAGCTGCCCTGCTTCGCCCGCGAGCCCTTCGTGCTTCCGTCCGAGGTGGCAGAGCTCCCGGTGCCCGCTGGCCAGCCCTCTGCGGGGCTTTATGTTCCGGTCTGGTACCGTCAGACACGTGCTAGGCGCTTCGGGAAATGGAGGGTGGTGTTAGCGGTTGTCAGAGGAGGAACAAACTGCTCGGGGTGGAGGCCCCCGCGGGAATTCACAGAGTGGTAGGTTCGCTGTGGATGGGGCTTGATGCAGAGACGGAGCCTTCCGGGAGGAAGGCAGCAAGGCTGAGTGCGGGGGAGGCTCTGGGCCCTACTCCTGGGATCTGGGCCAGAGATTTGGGGGCCTCTAGGGACTCTTCCCTGCTCCTTACACCCTAATCCGCTCATTCTCCCTTCATGGCTCTGCTGGCTCAACCGTTAGAATGGTGTCACGGCCGTCCCCACCCTTCCCTGTCCGGTGTGTCTTCTGCGCCAGCAAGCCTGCCTCCTCTTGCGCTGAGTGCAAAATCCACCCTCCTTGGCAGGCTTACCAGCCCTCTGCAACATGGCCATGCCAAGGTCACAGAGCCACCTTTACCCCTGAGCCGCCACACCCGTGCGAGGAGCCCCTGCGGAGCCAGGCTGCTCCACACCCCGCACTGCTGCCCTGCTCCGGTCTGTGCGGTGTGGGAAGGATGCCCCGACTCGGGGAACAAAGACCGACTCCAGCTGTGTAAGCACAGGAGGGGATCGGCAGGGCAGGTCGCCAGGGATGGGGGTCTCCTGGACTCCGAAGGCCAGGATGCAGCCAGGCCTCAGGAAAGGGCTGCAAAGCCCCAAGGACTCTGAGGTGCGCATCCCTTTCTGTCGAAGACCCGCTCCGGCTGGGTCCAGGGGTCCCTGAAGGATGGACGGTGTCGGCGAGGGAGGGGGGAGAGAGGCCCGAGAGTCTT
Source organism: Proteles cristata cristata (assembly GCA_017311185.1). NCBI lineage: Eukaryota > Metazoa > Chordata > Mammalia > Carnivora > Hyaenidae > Proteles > Proteles cristata. The sequence continues at coordinate 95,383 of JAESUZ010002082.1, read as the reverse complement.
TCTGGTCACCAGGCAGACATCTCCGCTCTGACTGGGGCTCAACTTTATTTTATAATTAAGTGTTTGGGGGATGGCACAAAAGTGGCATTTGCCTTAGACAATGCTTTCTGATAACAAACTTCTTTGATATGTAAGAATTTCCCAGAACATAGATTTGTAGAAGACTCACGCATAACCTTTATCAATAGTGATTGAGGTGGGGGATTTAGTGCTTAGCCTATGGGGAAGGAAGGCATCTTTAGCACACCAGACAACGGTTTTAGCGTGAAAGGGTGAAGTTACTTCTCAGAGTGCAGGGGTCAAACAGGTCTTTCAGGAAACACCTCTGCTCCCATAATCACAAAAGAAGTTCCTCAATAGGTTCCTTCACAGGGAGAAATCAGCATATTCAAGGCCAGAAAATGCTCCAAGCAGAAACAAGCGGGTGGGGGCGGATGTCTGCCCTTAACTCTAAATTAGGCTCTTTGTCTCAGGGCCAGACTCAAGCCCCCCTTATTATGTAAGTCTTGAATCTGCAAGGCCCTTAGGAAGAGTCTTTTACGTCCACAATGTTTTCATCTGCAATCTCTGGAAAAGGCAGGGACATGCTTTTCCTTCTGAGCAATCTGTGTGGGGAATATCGATCTGATCTGGAATATTGTGAGGCCTGGTCAATACCCGCAGCCTCATTTCCAACATGAGCCAGTGGTAGCGGAAGGAGATCCCAGGTTTCGTTTCTCATGGCAGGCGCTGTGCACGGGCTGCCGTTTCCTCCCTGTGACTGTCACCCAGCGAGGCCGGCGCGGCTCCCGGCACCTTTCCCTGTTGCTCAGACTGAGTTTCCATCTGGTTTGACTCTGTCCCGGGTGGAGATTTATTGGCAATCGGGGGCAAAAGCCACGCCGCAAAGCCGGGTGTCCTGCTGCTCATGAACCTAAGGCTGATGCAGGCGGGTCAGGTCCAAGGGTCCGGAGGGAGGGGCCCCGGCCGCGTGCAGGAGGCGAGCGCAGCGGCTGCTGAAGGTGTAGACAGAAGGCAGGTGCGATGTCTGGGAGACTCGGCAAAGGAAAGGAGTGAGTCTCATCTCTGCTTGGGGTCTGCTGTGTGTGTCCTCTCTGCACCCAGCGGCCCTTCGCAAGCCAGTTCTTCCTCGGAGCCAGGGAGCCTTGGCGCCCGCACGGCTGTTCCTGGCGGTCTGGGACCCACGTGTGAGAGCTTTGGTCGTTCGCGCCTGGCCCTTCCTTAACTGTTGTCTTTTGTGCTGGGAGACTTGACATAAAACGTTAGCTCCCTGTCCCGTACAAGGAGGACGTACGCCGTTCGCACTTCGAGATGTGTGTGAAGTGGGGGTGTGGGTCCTGGCAGGAATGGAAGCAGGAAAAGGAGCCGAAAGCAGACTTTTACAAAGTCCTTCAGTTTCCCCACCTCAAAGCTATAAAAAGGCCTTGCACGGGGTTGCCGGGGTGGCTCAGGTGTGTGAGCGCGAGCCCCACGTCAGGCTCCAAGCTGACAGTGCAGGGCTTGCTTCTGATTCTCTCTCTCTCCCTCTCTCTCTGCCCCTCCCCTGCTTGTACTCACTCTCAAAAAAAATAAACTTAAATAAAAAGAAATAAAGGCCTTGCGCGGCTTTCTGGAAGGTCAGCTAGAAACCCCGTGCTGTGCAGGGACTTGGGACTGACCCTGCTTTGAGGCTGCAGGCGTCCAGCTCAGGCCTGCCTGATGCTTGGCTCTCCTGGCAGGGGTGTGGCTCCTCGGGACTTTCTTTCCCACCCATGAGCAGTATTCTACTGTCGGAAGGTTCCTTACAGCGGCTCTTGTGTTTGTGAGGAGCCCTCCTGCTGCTGGCTGGCGGTGGGGTACTCACCTGTTGAGTGTGGGTGTCTGGTTAGGGACCCTCGAAAGCTAACCATTCTCCTGTAACATAAGGCTGTGGTTCATTCTCAAAGCCCCCTGAATGTGAGTCCAGGGTGACAGCATGGAGTCCGACACTGGGCTGAGTCTCATGAACCATGAGATCACGACCTGAGCCAATATCGACAGTCAGGCACCTAACTGACTGAGCCCCCTCGGCGCCCCATTTTACACTTTCTGAGGAACCGTCTACTGTCCACGGTGGCTGCACGGGCTTACATTCCCACCAGCAGTGCACAAGGGCTCCTTTTTCTCCAACATTCTCGCCAACACTTGGTCTTCCTTTTATTTTTCATTTTAGCCATTCCCGCCGGTGTGAGGTGGTGTCTCATCGTGGTTTTGATTTGCATTTCCCTGATGATGAGTGATGTTGAGCATCTTTTCATGTGTCTGTTGGTCATTTCTATGTGTCCGGAGGAACGTCTGTTCATGTCTTCTGCCCATTTTTTAATTGGACTATTTGTTTTTTGAGTATTGAGTTGTATTAGGTTCTTTATATATTTTGGATTACGAACCCATTATTGGATATGTTATTTGCAAATACCTTCTCCCATTCTGTAGGTTGCCTTTTAGTTTTGTTGATTGTTTCCTTCCGTGTGCAGAAGCCTTTTATTTTGGTGTAGTCCCAGTAGTTCATGTTTGCTTTTGTTTCCTTGTCTCAGAAGACACAGCTCAGAAAAAAGGAAAAAAGTTGCTACGGGCTGTAACAACTTTGGACAGTAAAGTTCTATTTTGCTTTCCTATTGCTTTTTTCTAAGTTGTCATACGTTTCACTTCTGTGTATGCTGTGCAGTCCAAGATACATTATTCTTTCTGCTTTACAGTCAGTTGTGCTTTGAATAAATGAAACACGAGCACAGACGTCCTATACACGGGCTCTCGGCTCCTTTGTGCACATCTCGATCTCTAGCTGCTCTTGGTTTTCTACCTCCTGTGGAGTTTTTAGAGCACTTCCTACGTTACGGATCCAGTGGTGGTGAATTGGGCCAACCGTTTGTGTATGAAAATGCTTTTAACCTGCCTTTATGGTTTTATTTCCTCAAATTTATTTTTCAAGAGTGACTGAAATTTTAAAAAAACATGATTGAGTCCCATCATCATGGAACGAGGCGAACATTATCGCTTCCCATTTCCAACCAGTAAATAGTTGTCTCAATCAAGAATACTCAAGCGATGTTATGTAGCACAACGTGCCTGTTCACAGGGGAGACACTAGCGGATCACTTGTGTGAGCTTCTCAACTTCGTCACACGGGACACGCAGAAGCGCCACCCATGCATCTGGGGAGGCTGGACCAGGCACCCCTGAAGAAAGCTTTGGCTCCTTCCTCGCGGGCAGTCCTGCTCAGGCAGTGAGGCCAACCTGTGTGCCTGATGTCCATTCCCTTGTACCCCGGGTGCATCACCCTACAGCCGAAAACAGTGTCAAGTGGATAGAAGTCAGCCCCGCAGCTGCTGTGATGGATCGTGCGACCGCTGGGCTGGGGAGCGTGTGGGCGTCCTCGGCCCCGGGATCGGTCCCTTTGCAGGCGCGGATGCTGGCGTGGGCAGCTCGGGACAGAAGAGCACCCCCCCAGCGCAGGCCCTCATCCTGCCGGAGTTGTAGACCCTGCCCGGGCGTCGAGGCCCCGGATTCCCACTCAGCTCCAGCTGCGTCCACATCGGCTGCTGGACGGGAAGGAACACAGTCCAGAAGCTACGAGGATGTGGCCCCAGCGGCACCACCTGACGCCACACTCCCTGCCAAGTAGCACCAAACCCGGTTCTGTCGTCCACACCACCCGGGAAGACCTGCTTGTGTCTCCCATTGAGGGCGAAGTTGAGAGCCCGGGTGGGGTGTGTTGTGATGCCGTTGGCCGGGTGACCATGCCGGGAGGACAGGACCCGCTGCCCCTTGGGGATGCCAGCCTCGCAGCCTGGAGTGCCCTCGCCCGCCTGTCCGGGTGATGCACCGGCTCCCCGCACCTGCGGCAGCGGCTTGACCCGCTCAGTGGGCGCTGTCGCGGTCTCGGAGATGGCCTTGGACACTGCACCCGCCAGGGGCCCTCGGGCAAGGACACGGTGGCTTCTGTGATGTCACAAGGGAGGGAGGCAGGTGGCTGGGGGAATGCGGTAGGAACAGGCTGGAACTCCGGGGCTCTGGGCGGCCTTCATTTTCTTGGAAGATCTTTTCAGTCACAGAGTCCGACCCGCGTGTTCTCAGCGTGCCGGAGGACACCGGTGCATTATGTCCTGGGCTGCGTTGCTTCTGACGGGGGCTGATGCTTATTCCTCGTCCTGTTTCTCTGCCTAGAGTGTGTCTGTTTTCTCTGGCTGTTTTTAGAATTTTTAAAAAAAAACATTGGTTTTTCAGCGATTTGCCAATGAGGTTCCTCTTGCTTGCGTCGCTGGACTCCCTTACTGCAGGGTCTTATCAGATGTGAAAATGTTGCAGCCAAGAAGCCTTTAAGTATTTGGTCTGCCTCCTCTTTGGAGTCCGGCTGTACGTATATCAGACAGCTTGACGCCGTTCCGATGGCGAGGAAGCTCTGTCTGGTTTTCCAGCTTTCCCTCCTTCCCGCGCTTAGGTCTGGACGCTTTCTCATGTTGCGTATCCAGGCGCACTGACTTTGTAGTGTCCAAACTGCTGTTAAGCTCAGCGCATTCCTCATTTCAGACATTCTGTTTGTCCATTTCCAGAAGTTCCATTGAGTTTTATAATTTTGGGTGTCCCAGAGAAAACCCCGTACGGTAAATAGACACCTTCCTTATATCTTTGCGCAGGCACGTTTCTCCATTTTGGGGATGTAACAATTTGTTCAACTATCTCCCCGTTAATAGACATTTGAGTTGTTTCTAGCTTTTAGCTGTGAAAACTCGGACTATGATGCATGACCTTGGACGTACATTTTTTCATATTTTAATTTGCCAGCGTGTTTTTGAGATAATCCTTAGAAGGGGAATTGTTGACCCAAATGATGACTGTGTTCCTCCAGCTGTGGGTGACGCCTCCCCCCTGGCGCCGGCTGCTGCTAACCCGCCGGCAAAGTAGGAGGAAGCGTGTTTCTCTGTAGCTCTGCCGGCAGAGGGCAGTGTCCGACCTGTGGCGTCCTGCCAGTGCGATGGGTGAGATGTCCGTTGACTCGGGTCGTTCTCGTTTCTGTTCCCTGATCATGAATAAAGAGCTGCGGTTATTCGGGCCCCTGCTGTGCTGCACTTGCAGTGTTTCTGAGCTCAAGGAATAACCCGCACGACAGGCCCTTGGTCTCTGTGCCTCGGAGAGCAGCTCCGCACGATTCACCCAGTAGAAGTGACACCCCATCAGGGCCCTGGTGGGTCCGGGAAGTTGCAAACTGGAGCTCAGGTGCCACCTAGGTACAAATACTAGAAAGATGAGCCGCCAGAGGCGGTTGGGGGTGAGCTCCCAGCCCTGTGCGGCCTCTCTGGGGTCACGTCGGTTTCCTCGTGTCCTCTCAGAAAGTAAGGTGGCCACAGGCGGGGAGCCCGGAAGCTGGCCCCCGTTCTCAGGTGAGGTGTGCAGGCTCCCCGGTGCTGCCCTCTGTGTGGTCAGGATGATGCGCCCGTGGGCAGAGTGGTCAGGAAGGGTAAGGGTCAGCCCACGGGGCAGTGCCTGGCACGGAGGAGGGGCCGCGTGGTGTGGACCACCCCCGTCATCATTGCTTGTGAGGACACCCGTGTGTGAGGTGTCCGGTGGGCTGGGGGGAGGGGGAGGGCCGGGCCCTGGGCTCTGTGTGAGTTCCTGTGGCTGCCATAACTGCGTCCCACAGACAGGCGGCTTCGCCATCAGACATTTATTTCTCCTGGTCCTGGAGGCCGGGAGGCCGGGACCTGGGTGTGGGCAGGGCTGGCTCCTCCCGAGGCCTCTGCCTGGCCTGTAGATGCCGACTCCGTGTCCTCACCCGGTCGTCCCCGTGCGTGTCTGTGCCCGGCTCTCCTCCTGTAAGGACACCGGTCATGTTGGATCGGGGCCACCCTGGTGACCGGCTCTGGCTTGACCACCCCTGTACAGGCCTGATGCCCAGCGCAGCCACATCCTGAGGGCTTAGGAGTCAGGGCCTCAGCAGACGAGCTTGCAGAAACGACTCCCACCCCGGCAGCCCTCGGTTCTGTTGCGAAACCCCCCCGCATGTCAGAGGAATTGCCAGGGGAGCGTGAGGCTGCGGGAAGGGGGGATGCAGACCAAGCCAGGACCGTGTGTCCCTCTGCGTCCCTCACCCTGGACAGCACGCTGGTCCCTGGGGACGCTCCACGGCCTCCTGTTGGAAGGGGCTGGGGTCAGGAGGGGGATCTGGTGCCACCAGGCCTGTGCAGTGTGGTGAGCTGGCAGGGGGAGGGGTCCCCATTCCGCTGCCCTCGGGGCGGCGCCGGCCCCAGGCTGGACCTCGACCACAGCCCCGGTCCGTGGGAGGAAGATCAAGGAGATTACAGGTTTCGGCCCTAGTAACACACGAGCCCTGTGATTATCTCACACAAAGCCAGGCCGGCCTTCCCACAGCGCTTTTAGTATGACGTCGTGTCGATATTGGGGTTCGCAGTTACCCCGGGAAACCTGTTCCGAACAAACAATAGACCGTCTTGTCTGGAGCACTGACCGCCGAACCCCCTCTGAAAGCCGACCGGCTGCCGGAGCAGCTCTTCGTGGCAGGAGGGAGTCGGCTTGTGGCGGCCGCTGTGCCCAGCGCGGCCGAGCTTCCTCGCCCCCGGAGCTGGCATTTCCCCGACTCCCAGCCCTGGGCGCTGATTGCTACTGTGATTGCTCCTCAGTGGCAAGTGGTAATGACAGCTCTGGGCCACCGCAGAAGCCCAGGCGCCGGGGCACCGGGCGCTCCCGGGAACACAGACACCCACCGCGGGCTGAGGGGCGCCCTGGGGCCCACGGACGCCGGGTGCGCGCAGGGAGCAGGGGCCCTGCAGGCGGCACTCTAATGTGAGGTTCAGCCCAGGGGCGCCGGACACTCCTGTCCGCTGGTCTGGAAATAAGAGACGCCGTGTGAAGGTGCTGCCCTGAGAACAGAACGTGCATCAGTTTTGCTCGTTGCCCACAACTTACCCATGTTGGAGCGATTTGCACATGCGGAAACTGAGGCAAGAAGCATGTGTGCTGGGGGCCGGGCACCTACACCCTCGAGCAGAGCCCAGGCCACCTCCCACCCCCTAGTGTGTGAAGGGCTGGGTGGTGGATACTTGAGGGTCTGTAAGGAAGGAAGGGGGGACCCGGTGGGGGGCGGGGCCTCCCCAGGCAGGAGAGCAGAGCTGGGGGGGGCCCGGGGACTGGAGGGCACAGGGTCCTGCCTCTCTAGAGCCTGCGCCATCTAGAAGGGGTGGATGTGCCTGTGGCTGCGGAGTCCCCGGCTTCCCACAGGCAGGAGACCCCAACACGGACCGAGTCTCGGGTCCCGGAGCCGCAGGAGCTGGGCTGGACCCGTGCCACCGGGGGCGGGAGGGGAGGGACGCCAGGGTGGTCGGCAGCGCCTCCCGCACCTTGGGGGCCGCTCAGTGAGGGGAAGGTGGGTGGCCACGTGCGGACAGCAGCGGTCACACCGAGAGAATGAAGCCACAGAAGCCAGGAAGGTGACCGTGCATCTGTGGGTGGGGGGAGACGCGGGGACTCAGACACGGCTTGTACCAGACGTGGCGCCTGAGACTCAGGCCGAGGACAAGTGGGGGCGGGGAGAGGCGTGTCTCAGGCAAGCTGGGCAGGTGAGGGCTGGGCACTTTGGTCTCCGCTGGGTGGGGGTCCTGCGTGCGTCCCTGCCTGTCCCCTCCAGGGACTGATCCGGCTCAGGGTGGCCTCGGGGGCCCGGGGGCGGGCGGTTTGTGCCGATATGCTTACCGCTGTTGGAGGGTTTCCCCTTCAAGCTGCAGGTCATCCAGGTAAACATTTATAACCACACTGAATTCAGCCCTTGGGTCGCAGAGACGGCTCCGGGGTCCAAGTGTGTCCACTGCTCGTGAAAGCTCCCTCTGCAGTGCAGGCCCTGCCCCGCCTCGCCCCTGCAGCGCCCCAGCCGTGGGAGAGCAGACCTCACATGCAGAAGCGGGTCGCACCTCCGAGGGCACCGAGGGCAGTGCTCGGGCGCCCGCTGCGGCATCTCCGGAGGAACCAGGGTGCGGGGATGCTGCTGTCCTGGGGAGGGGCCGTGGCTGTGGCCACAAAACCAGCCCCACGGCCCCCAGGCCGGCCACGCTGGCATCTGTCCTGCGCCCAGGGCCCTGGCTGTGGCGGTGTGTGTAGTGGCGAGGGCTGGAACCGGCCTGGGCGTCCAAGCGCGGAGCAGCGCCCACGACACACGGACACAGGAAGGACGGCTGGGAAAGCGTCAGCCGCCGTCTCCTGAGTGAGGTTACGGGAAGAGGTTAAGACGGAGCAAGAGGAGGGAATCGTCCCAGTGACAGCGAGCACGGCACCGGGTCCTCAGTGGGATGGACTCAGAGGACCAGAGAAAATCTTTGTTTTAGTGGTTTTATCGTCTGACTTTTTACTCTGATTAGTCAGATTTCCAAGAAAGGCCACAAAACCGGATAGAAGACGGACGTGGCCCGCGGTGGCTCCCCCGACCGCGACCGCAAGGACAGCCACACGCTGTGCGCGGCCGGGAGACCAGCTGGTCTGCAGCCTGCCCTATGCTCCCTTTCCGGGCCACCACACGACCCACCGCACTACCACGTTCTGTGTCTCCTGGCTCAACCCCTGGGGGCAGCGCCTCGTCCTCTGCACGTTTGGGGGTCACTGGCCATTGTGAGGCCTGTCTCAGCTCTGGCTCGTCCGCTGTTTCCTGGCTGCCTCACGGAAGCTGTGCTGGGTCCCGCATGAGGCACGTCGTGGACAGGCACTGTCACCGTGTCATTCTGACCTGTTGGTGACCGGTGTCTGCCACTTCTCTGCCACAGTTACCACTTCCCGTTTGAGTTCCTTGTGAGGACGCTGCGCCCTGCTTTCCACGGTGATTTGCCTGCTGATTTAACACCCTGGGGGCCCCACCTAAGGCATGACCCGGCCACTCCGCTGTCACCAGCCTTGGCCGGAAGGAGTGGCTTCTCCCCACCTCTCCCTGTTGTGGCCTCATGGGCACCTGTTTTGTTAGATGGTGCGAGAGCCTGGACGCATGCGTCCCCCAGATTCACGTGCTGTGATGGTGTCAGGAGGCGGGCCTGGGAGGCACTCGGTTAGACGGGGTCACGGGGGTGGGCCCAGTGCCCCCAGAAGTAGAGACGCCAGAGCATACCGTCCCCTCTGTGCAAGTGACGGCAGTGTCTGCAGGCACCTGCTCGAAACCCTGAGGGATGAGTGTGTGTGTGTGTGTGTGTGTGTGTGTGTGTGTGTGTGTGTGTGCACTCCCCAGGCTGAAGCACTTTGCTGTGGCCCCAGAGCTCGGACGGGGGGCGCTGGGCCGCTGCTGTCCTTGTGAGCTTTGCTCAGACAGACTTGGCCTGTGGGAGCCGTCGGGTGGGCCTTAGTCCCTCCTGCAGCCCTGCCCGGGGCCGGGGTGGGGGGCACCCTCACCCTGCGGCTCGCACGCGCTCCAGCCTCCGGGCACGTTCCCCATCTCAGCTGCGGAATCAACGCCGCCTGCGGCAGGTGGACGCCAGAGCCCGAGCTGGGTGCGCCGTGCGGCCCTCTGGGCACAGAGCTGAGGACTAGGCTGCACCTCCCCCGGGCAGCCCCTCCCCCGCCCCCACCCCCCACCCCCCGCCCCTGCAGCCTCTCCCTGTCTCTCTGCTTCTCCCCCCTGAGGTGAGACCCTCCTTCCCCCAGGGCCTCGTGCTCCCCCGGGACCCCCCACGACCGCCGCTCTGAAACCCTTTAATGAGTTTAGAAAAGGGCTCGATTCTCATTTTGTGCTATGCCTGCAAATTACGCCGCGGGTTCTGATTACCCGCGGCTTGTTTGCTGCTTGCGCAGTTCTAGAAGATGCACACGGTAATTTCAGGTCTGCTAACTCGTACCTCTGAGCGAAACAACTCTAAGTAGGGCACAGCGTCCCCATGCAGGTCCCTCTGCCTTGCAGGATACAGTCAAATACTGGCTTCCAGGACCTGGGCCTGCTGGGGGTGGGGGGAGGTCAGGCATCCCTCCACTGGTGGACGTCCCCACAGGCCGCAGAGCCACTGCTTGGGGCGAGGAGGGGCCGAGGGGCATGGGGTCGGGGGCGGGTGCCCAGGGCTGGGGCGCTGGCCCCTGGGGGCTCTGGCTGCTTGGGGAGGCGCTGGCCTCGGGCAGGACCTGCCCGCTCAGTCATCCAGGCTGAACAGAGCCAACTTCACCAGACGGGCAGTGGCCTTGCGTCTGCCCCGCTGGGGAGACCCAGGGAAGGGGCCGGGGCCACGTGCGCACGGGATCCCCCCGCCCTGCGGCACAGCAGCCCGGTCGGCAGCCCCGGGGGCCGGCTCGCCCACGCCCCTGGCCCGCTGCGGCCGTGTTCCGGGACCCCAGGGGCAGCGGCAGCCACGGGCCGTGGTCCGCAGGCCAGCTTGGCTGCTAGTTCCCGATCCGTCTGCGTCTCTAGTTAGAAAATCCCGGGGATTTACTACTCCCTGGATTAAAAACCCACCTCTCCTACGCGCTGGCTGGAGTCAGCCAGTGTCGCAGAAACACCCCCTCAGTCCCAGCGGGACCCCACCCCCACCCCTGGCGGCGCCCTTGCTGGGGTTCAGCACCCATAACGCTTCCGACAGCCACCCGGGCACGGCGAGAGAGCGAGTGGAGGAGGGCTGTCCCCACCCCCACCCCCCACGGTGTGCCCCCCGCCACGGACAGACCCCAGAGCCCCCCGGGACGGGCCGAGCAGTGCAGGAAGTTTTCAGGGGACAGCAGTTAGTTTGTGGGATGGATCCGTAGGTGACTCCTGCCTTTTCCTTCTCAGCTTTTAAAATGATCACTTTGTGGTATAATAGAACGTTTTAGAATTTTCGATTGAAGGTTTCTCTGTGTGAAAAAGGCTTAACGGATATCCGCATGTTTAATAGCTGATGGATTGTAACCGGCCTTTGAATGCGTTTGTTGAAAAGCCTCTTCAAATATTAGCCTTTGGTCCAGACGGGAAGGAGCGGGCGGCGAGGCCCGCGGGGTGGAGGCTGGAAATGCCTGCGGCGTCCAGGTTTGAACCTGATGAAGTGTTTGACGGACACAACAGAAAACTTGAAGAAAGAGGAACTTAGCTCCTGGAATAAGTAAAATTATTTAGATTCTAGACAAATACACTTAGTGCATAAGTCAATACCGGCTGGGTTTTTAAAGTTCAGTTATAGAAACAGAAATCTTTTGCATTCTGTTTGGAAAAGCCAGATTTCTAAGCAAATAGCGTTTGTGGTATTTTTTCCACGTCTTCTATTCACCCTGTGTGCTCAGGCGGACACGGAGGCAGCGGTCCCCAGGGGGGCAGACTTCATGGAAAACGCCACCCCCTCGAGGGAGGGGGGCTGCCCGGGGCTGAACTTCCCAGTGAGGGTCCCGTGTAGCCTAAGTCCCCTGGGGCAGCAAGGGGAAGTCCGGAGAGGGGGAGACCATGTCCTTGGTGCCTCGGACGTTGATGGACGTCTGGAGCCTGGGGACAGTCAGAGTCTGAGTTTCCGAGCGAGTCCCTCCCAGTGTCAGACTCACACCAGGGGAAGTCACAAGAAAGGTACCCTGCCGGAGGCCGTCTGGGCTACACCACAGCCAGCACGGAGTGGGTGGCCGGGAGGGCATTGCCGTCTCCGTGTGATTTCCCGGGGGCCGCCTGGGACGTGCGCCGGGCCGGCCCGCCTCTGCGGCAGTCTCCGCTCTGGCGGAGGCTGTGGGAGGCGTTGGCTGGGCGCCGGGGCAGGGGTGGGGGGCAGGCCTGTCCCCGGGCCAGCCCCCGTGTCCCCTGCATAGCCTCCCAGCCGTTCCCAGGGGCCTGTGAGTGACCGCGGGGCCTCTAGGCGGGTGGAGGGGACGGCTGCCGCCACGTCCCCCAGGGTCCTGACTGACACAGCGCCCTGCGCTCGCGCACGTCTGAGGCTCTGGCTTCCCTGCCCCGAGACGCAGGTGCGCCGGCCCGCGCCGGGCTGCGCTTCCGTGTGACCTCACGCTTCTCTGACATCAGCAGTCCCTGCTCTGCTCTGCGTCCTTTCCCTCCCCGGCCCACCCCGGCCGGCGCGCACAGGGGTCCTCGAGTCCTGCTGCAGACACTGGTGTCCGCTCCTGCACGAAAGGCTGGGAGGCCTCCCACCCAGGGAAGCGGGGAACCTCAGCGCCCTGTCCAGGGGGCTCGGTGCCCTTCTGTGCTGTGCCCGGCAACGAGGCCAGGCTGCTGTCCTCAAGTCCCCCTCGTGGCCTCCCCCAACCCCGGGGCCCGGCCCCCTCTCAGGCTTGCCTGCCTCGGGCCTCCCTCCTCCCCACCTGCCAGCCTGCGCCGAGGGGCAGAATGGGGTGTGGGGGCCCCAGCATCCTGAGCAGAGCAAGCGGAGCTCGCCCTGTGGAGGGAGGGCAGGGCCCCGAGTCTTCAGCCTGGCCTGCAAACTCCTGTCTCCCTCTCTTCTCCCCTGCCCTCCCTCCCCACCCCTTCCCCTGCTCTGTCTCTGTGTCTCTCTCCATCTCTCTCTGTCTCTGATCCCCTCTCTCGTTCTCGCTCGCTCTCACCTGCACACACCTGAAGCACACGTTCCACAAAATGGAACCTTTCCTGTGCTCAGGTGCACTGACTCTGGTATTTTCTATCTTGTTAAAACGAAGGATGAAGCCACACTCACTAAACTGAAGCCTTCTGGCGTCTCATTCTGTGTAAGGACGCCAGAAGCGGCAGCTGGCGGAAGGCGGCGGCTCTGGAGCTTGGCTGAAGCCCCCTCCCACCCCCCCTGCCCTGGCCCGCAGCCCCGCACCGGGAAGTTGGGCAGGGACCCAGGCACCCCCGCTCCCGCAGGCACAGGTGGGGGTGCCGCCGGCTTTTGTTCTGTCCTTCCAGCCCGCCGGGTGGGCCTTCTCTGTGCAGTCAGGTGGGCGGCACAGCGCCCCAGGCTCTGGGCTGGTCATGACCCTGGGATCTTTGAGCAGGCAGGTCAGCCACAGGGACAGCAGAGCACAGGACTTACTAATTAACTGTGTCTCAAAAAAGGCAACCTCTTTTTCTGCTGTCAGTAATCAGGAAGCAGGTAAAGGCCATGAACTTTGGCCGGTCAGATGCAGCTACAGAGATTAAAGTGGGATTGTGGAAAAAATACAAGAAAAGCCAAACACTAAGAATCCATTTACCCGGCAAATCACCTACTTCACTGATACAGAAACTTTATTAAAATGCTGCTCTCAAAGGAAAAATCACATGGCTTTTCTGGGCTTTAAGAGCCAGAGTTTGTGTCTAAAGGTCACTTGGTGAAGAGCGTAAATCCGATGGTAAAGTGCAGTGTGGACACAGGGACGAGACCTCCCGTGGACAGATTATGGGGTGGGGTGGGGGCGGGGCTCTCCCCTCCCAAGGAGCCTGCTTTCTGCAGCAGGTTGGTGTGGGGAGAAGACACGGCTTCTGGTGTTCTGAGATTAGTTTCACTTGTATTAAAGAGTCTGCCATCTCCTTGGAGAGTAAATGCTAAATACAGAACTCATATGTCAAGTCCCACGGGGGCGGGGGGGGGGGTTGAGATTGGACCAGAATGACAGGCTTTTAGGTATAATACAGGACCTTCCACTCATTCATGCACCCATCCACCATCTATGCTCCCATCCATCCACCTACCTGCTCATCCATCCAAATACTCCTCCATCCATTTATCGTCCATCCATCCACCCAACCATTTACCTTCCATCTATCCATCCACCATCCATCCACCCATCCATCCACCCACCCATCCACCATCCATCCATCCATCCATCCACCCACCCATCCACCATCCATCCATCCATCCATCCATTCATCCACCCATCCATCCACTAACCATCATCCATCCACACATCATCCATCCATCCATCCATCCATCCATCATCTGTCCATTCATCCATTATTCATCCATCCATCCATCTGCTATCCATCAACCCAACCACTTGCCCATCAGTCACCCATCCACATATTCATCCATCCATCCCTCCATCATCTATCCATTCATCATCCTCCCACCCATACATTCTTCTACTCCTCCCTCCCTCCCTTCTCCCCTTCTTCCACCTAATCATTCATTCATCCATCTACCCATTCACCAAACCCCCACCTATTCGTTCCTACACCTGTTCATGTAAATGCCCACCCATTAACTCATTTGTGTGTAAATGTGTATTAAGTGCCACTGTGAACCATGTAGGGCCTATTCAAGACACTGGCAGAAATGATAAGTCTGACTCCTCAGTCCTTACTCCCAGGGGAGCTCCCAGCACTCCCCTTCCATGGGGCCAGCGGGGGAGAGTGGAGGGGTCAAGGAGCACTACCAGGTCTGAGCCCAGGAGCGGGGGTTAGGGCAGGCTTCCAGAGGTGATGTCCAAGAGAAGCAGGGATGGTGTGAGGGTTCAGTGGTTGGAAAGTGCGGGATGGGAGTAGAAAGGAGATCATTCCAGACAGAGGGACAGGTGGAGGAGAAGACTGGCGAGGTGGACCCCAGCGTGTGGTGTCAGGGAACCTGAATTCCCATGCTGGGCATCCGGCCCTCTCTCATACCCTGGCACACCCACCACCCATGCTAGCTCCCTAGGGCTGCTGTCACAGAGCAGCCAGGGCTGGATGGCCTAAAACAACAGAAACGTGCTCTCTCACTATCCTAGAGTCCAAGTTTGAAGGCAAGCTGCTGGTAGGGCTGGTCCCTTCCCCAGGGTCCCTGGGAGAGAGTTCCTCTGTTCCAGGTGCCTCTCCTGGCTTGTGGTGGGGACTGCAGGTCTCGGGCCACGTCGCTCCTTACTGTCCCTTTGCTGTCACAGGACCTTCTCACTGTGCGCCTGCATCTCTCTCCTCCCCTGCAGAGTCACCAGTCACCGTGGGTTACACCGACCCTACTACCTATGACCTCACGTTAACTAACTACATCCTGTTAAATGTATTTCCCACGTGGGACCCCACTTCGCATGTGCAATGACAACCAGCTGTGCTGTCGAGTGTGTGGGGTAACGGGACTGCTCATGGCCTCAGACGCCCTCCCAAACTACCCTAGCATGACGGTAACTCTACATCTCTAAATAAGGTCCTGTTCTGAGGTGCTGGGGGACACGGGTTCACCGCCCCCGACGCCACCGCCATCTGCTGGCAGCTCCTCTCCCGTGAAGCTGGGACGCACTCTCCCCAGGGCTGACCAGCATCCCCGTCGGTCCCGTTTTTGCGTTGGCGACCACTGGCGCGTGCTCCTGACAGATGTGCGCACGCTCCGGGGGGCACATAGTTGGGGTGGGATTGGGGGCTTGCGGGGGCACATCATCCCTGGTCGGAACTCCTGAGCAGCAAAGCCTGAAGTGGGGGGGTGCCAGGTTCGGAAGGGGGGCACTCTCGGGAGAAAGCGAGGGTGGGGGGAAGGGCCAAGAGCGAGTTTACTTTCAGGTGCAGCGGAGCCTGGCCGCACCCTCGGGGGCCCCGGAGCGCCCTCTGCCTCTGGCGGGGCCCCCTGGCTTGCATACTCTCGACTCAGCCAGGGCTTGGCAGCTGGCCCCTCCCGGGCTGGCCTGAAGTCCCAGGCTTCTCTGGGCGTAACCTGTTAGAGCCGAAGCCCGAGCAGGCGGGGACTGGTCGCACCTGGTGGCAGAAGAAACACCACACGTGGGGTGGGGCTCGGGAGCCCCCAGAACCTGGTCTGATGAGGCTGCGTAGCTTTTCACGGGCGCATCGGCCCCTGGGGCCTGCCTCCTCTGCTGTGTGCCTGCCCGTTTTCCTACCGGGTTTTTTGTGATATTAAAACTTACATATATTTGTGTACATTTGGTTTTCGTCCAGGGCTCCTGGCGCGCAGCTCCCAAAACTATTGGAGCTTCCTGAAAGAGCCACAGGAGCATGTTGCGTTGCAGAATTTGGTCCCTGGTCCTCGGTTCTTGAATCACTTGCAGCCACCAGGGCAACACGCGTGTCTTGGCCGCAGCCCTTCTCCACCACAGCTGGGCTCACGTTGATGAGGGGCCTTGGGACATGATTTCCGGGGGAGCCTAGCGGCGGCAGGGGCCGCACCACACTGGTGGCCCGTGATTCAATCCGCCACCCCTGTGCGCTGAAGCCTCCTAAAACCCAAAGGGACGGGGTTCAGAGGGCGTCCAGGCTGGCAAGCAGACGGCTTCCGTGCACCGCCGTGCTGGGCCCAAAATCCAGGACCTCTTCTGCTAGGGGGCCTTGCCCTGCGTATGTCTTCCTTTGGCCACTGATCCTTGTAATAATCTACAGATCATTTAACATCCTTTGTAATAAACCAGTAATCTCTGGTTTTATGAGGTCTGTGAGCCACTCTAGCAAATTCATTGAATCCAAAGAGGGGGTTGTGGGAACCTCTGACTCGTGGCCATTTGGTCAGAAGCACAGGTGACAGCCCGCACCTGTGACTCACCCGGACTGTGAGTGGGCGTCTCGTGGGACCAAGCCCTGAGCCTGGGGGATCTGGTGGACGGTGCAGGAGTGGCCGGGTGGCGGGACACCCGCTGGGCTCACACGGATTTGCCTGGTGTGGCGAAAACTCCCACGTGTCAGAACTGGACTCAGAATCAACACTGACCACTGACCAACAATGTCCCGTTGTTATTGATGTGAAGAGTTCTTTACGTTTTCGAGGGATACGCCCCTTGTCCCCTCCACACGTGGCTCAGCTCTGGGAAGCACATGGCTGTCTGTCCACGGGCCGCCGAGGCGGGGCCCCAGCACGTGGGGCATGACCCAAGGGCCGTGGAGACGAGGTCTCCCTGCAGTTCTGGGGTGGCCCGGCCCCACGAAGGCAGGGCCCGGCACCGTCCAGAAGGGCTGCACACACCTGGCTTTCCGTGAGGATCTCTGCTGAGGGCTGCAGACCGAGTGTGAGCGTGTGTGCACGTGAGCTCGTGTGATGTGCGCAGCATGCACGCTGTATACGTGTGCACATACATGTGCCGTGTGGGGGGCAGCCTATGTATCTGCCTGTTCGTGCACGTGGCACGTGCGGCATGCACGGTGTGCGTACACGCGTGTCCCTCCGTGTCCGAGGACGTGGAAGAAGTACCACGTGGCCTCCGGGAGTTCTGGGAAGTCCTTCCCGCCCAAGCCCTCTCCCCACAGCTCTCCCAGGTGTCACACCTGGAAGTCTCCCTGTGGGGGATGGTGGCCACCACGTGGGGCGAGGGTCCTGCCTGCGCTGCCAGAGGCCACGGACAGGGAGTCAGAGTGGACCCTCGGTGAGCAGGGGACATAACCATGCGAGTGCCCACTTGGTTCAGCCCCTGGGGCAGGTTTTCTGTCCCCACCCCCTCCCCGGGGCCTGTTGTGGTGGCTCATCTCCACCTGTGACATCCAGAGGCTGGCCGAGGTGGAGACACCTGTGGGCCCGGAAGGTGGGCTGCAGCAGATGGGACCCGGGGAAGCGGCGCAGGAAGCTCCAGCTGCTTGAGGCGTGGCTCAGCGGCACGTGGCTCAGCATGGCCGGGGCCGTGGAACCGACATGAGGACTCTGTGTGTGTCCCATGGCCCCTGACGGAAGCTAGGTGTTCTCCGGGTGGGCGATCTGGGGCATGAACGCCCTGATGGGGGTGTGCCTGTGGGAACCTCCGGCTGGGGGCCTTGTCGGAGTGACCTGTGTCCCGGGAGGTGGGTCTCGGCCTAGCGGGAGGGACCAGCTGAGGGCAGAGCTGACTGGCATCTAGAAGGACCGCTCTGGCCACAGAGTGCACAATAGATTCTCAGGGGCCAAGGGCAGGGAGCCGCACAGGACTCTGCTGTCCTGTCCCCAGAAGAGGGGCTTGGGGAGGGGGCGAGGTGGTCTGACTGCAGGGCAGGAGCCTGGACACGTGGGGAGCCTGCAGGGGAGCGGACGGGCGCATGAGGGCTCCGGAGAGGCAGGCCAGGGTGGCACCCTGCCAACCGGCGCCAAGGACCCCTGTAGGCTGGGGGTTCAGGTTCAGGCCAGCAGCCCCCGGGGGCCCAGCCGTGCCCCCTGTGGGTGAGGGAGGCACTGGGTTAGGCGCGCTGGCTGGTGAGTGAGAGCCTTGGGCCTGGAGCAGCCGCCCTGGGGCAGCAGGTGGGCGAGGCCACGGCCCCAGCCAAGAAAAGGTGGCCACGCGGCTTCAGTGGTTTTTCCCACATGGATTTATTGTTGGTGATGAGTCACACAAGATGCCAACCACGGACACAGACGGACAGACAGACACACAGACGCTGGCGACCCCCGTTATCTATGGGGAGCACTCCGCTCCTCAGAAGGGGAGCAGCCCCGGCTCCTGTAGGACACGCCCTCCCCCCCCCCCCAGTCCACAAGTTGGTTTCCCCGTGTGGCGAGCTCCTCGGCCTGGGGCACCAGGGGCCGCTCGCGGGGCCGCCGCATGGGGGACTCTGACTTCCGGCAGCCCCTTCCCTCCAGGCGACGCGGGTCACAGTCTGCACCGGTGTGGCTTATATTCTCCTAACCGCCAATTGGAACACCAGGAAACAGATGTTCAGAAACCAACCACGAGTCCTGAGAATTGGTTTTGATTCACAGGGAAACAGGACTTTAAAAAGCCATTTCCCAGCATACACGGCGCTGCTACTGATGTGACATGTGCCCCAGACAAGTCAAGTCCTGGGGTCTTCCTCCCCGGGTCCTGGTCTCCAGGCCGCTGGCTGCGGGCGCGGTCAGGGCCCGCCAGGTGGGCACGCGCTCCCGCTCGTGAGGAGCACGCCTTGTCCCACACGGGGGGCCCCACGAGGTGTCGGCGCGACCGGGGCTCACTCCGGCTCCCCGCAGTTTTAGTTCTCTTGGCCAGAAGGAGCTACAGAGCACCCGTGCCGCACACACCGGGGCCCCAGGGCCGCCGGCAGCCTGGCTGTGTGGGGTGGAGACACGCGGCGGCCCCGCTTTATTGCCTTGTGCGGTTTCCCCACCGCGCCTTCTGCACAATTGGCCAAAATATGACACTTGGTCTTTTTAATCTGAGCAAAGTGAGATACGCAGGGAGTTACGAGCACTGGGCTCTTGGCACCCACGATTATCGCTTTTCTCTTCAACACCCGGGCGACGGCGGGGCCCGCGCTCCAGGGTGGCCGGGGCAAGTGCGGGTGGGAGGGAGCTGGCTGGGCACACGTGGAACACGGACAGACGTCTTCTACCTGCGGGAACGGCACAGATCTACGGCGAGCTATCACAGCGACACAGCACGGCCGGCCGGCCCGTCCTGGCGGCGAGGAAGGGGTGTGGGCGGCCGGGGGCAGAGCCTCTGGGGGTCCCGGGAACACAGAAGAGAGACCCTCGGAGCAGCCGCCTCTCAGCAGATGCCTGCCCCTCGTCTGCGGCCTCTACACCAGGAGCCAGTGGCGCAGCTGGAAAGGAAACAGGGCCTGTTCAGAGGCAAAGCGGGAGCCACTGGGACGAGGGGCCCCTGGCTCGGGCCGGGACCCCCCGCAGCGCCGGCCGCCGGCCATACGCTCTAGAAGCACGCTGCGTTAAACAACCTTCCGTGCAACACAACATATATGAATAATTCGTACGGGAATACTTGTATGTGATGAGCCTCAGAGAAACAGGTCAATAAACCCACTGGGCAGAGAGCAGCCGGAGAGCAGGGCTGCGGTGAGGGAGGCGGGTGGGGCCCCCGGGGCGGGTGTCACAGCGGCCGCGGGGCAGGTGGCTGGTGTACCGGTGATGCCCCGGGCGCCCCGTGGCCACCTCTGTGGGGCCTCTGGCACCCTGCACTTCCGCCGTTTGCGTGACCCCAGAGGAGCCGGGGGCAGGCCTCACTTGTCGCTAGGGAGGCCGAGATCGACAAGAGGGGGTGTTTAGTCCTCCGGCAAATGTCACCGCCTGCTATTATGCAGCTGTTAGTCAGCCTCTTTGTGAGCACAAGCCATCCGATTACGCTAAATGGCAAGAACTGTGTGTTTTAAATGCTTTGAAACAAGAACATGCAGGCTCGTTCCCACCCGGCCACAGCAGGGGCGGGGGGTGCTGAGCCCACGGCGGGGAGCGGGGGGGGGACAGGGCTCCCCGCTGCCGTCCGCGAGGTCGCGTGGGCTTGTCTGCGGTCCTGGCCGGGACACGTGCACACACGGGCAGGGCCGTGCAGGGCAGGCAGGTGGCGGGGAGCTGGGGTCCGTAGCCCTAGAGCCCCGTGGGGGCGCCCCGCTCAGACCGGTCCACTTTTCAGGGGTGCGGAAGTGTCTGCAGATGCAAGGGAGCCACAGGGTGCAGAGGCCAAGCGAGAGGCCCAAGGCGGGGGGCCGCGTCTGCTTCAGGGGCGGGGGAGGGGCGCAGGCAGGGCGCGGGCTGCTCTCAGCGTGTCTTGCGTGGAAGTTCACGGGGCCTTGCTCCCTAGATGAGCAGCTAAACAGGAGCCGTGGCGGGCGGACGATGAGGGTGCTGTACGCCAGTGCCTGTGTCACAGAGTTCACGGAACTTCGAGGGAGCACAAGACCCGAGGACCCGGCAGGTGTCACGCACCAGAGGCCAGACGCTCGGGTGGAAGGTGTGGGCTGCAAGGGTCCCAGCGCCCGCGAAACCCAGCGGTCCACAGACCGGGGCACGTACAGTGGCTCATGTAAAGGGAGCCGCAGAGAACTCGCGGCTTCAGAACACCAGGTCACGGCAGCTGTCAGTGGAGAACTGTGTGCACACAGACTCTCTCTCGTGAATAAGGGCAAGGCGAAGTTCACGGACACACGAGAGCCGGGGAGTTTATCAAGAGTCTTCCTTGCAGGAAAGTCTGAAGGATCGTTTTTTCAAGCAAGAAAATGATGCTCAAAGGGAAGATGTATATGCCAAAAGGTCTAAACATCCAATATGCACGTTAACCCAAGAGAGCATTTCTATACAAAATACTAATAATTGTAATAGTAATAGTGTCTGTCTAATTTGTGGGTTAAAAGGCAGAAATAGAGTATTGGACACTAATAGCATAATAATCAGTAGGAGAAGTTTTAAGTCCTTGTAATATTCAGGATGGGGGTTGAGATATTGTGTTACTTTATATATTTAAAGTGAGATGTGTATGCATGATTTCAAAGATAACTATTAAAGGAATAAAGTATAATCATGTAAGTAAAATTACGAGTATATAAGTTCCAAATGGAAAAAAGTAGAAAAAGGGGGAAAAAAGTAAATCCTCCAAAAAGCAATCCATAAAAAGGCAGTAAAGGAGAAGGAGAAACATTAAAAATGCGGCAAATAGAGTTAAAAAGATCATGGAATGAAACCTAACTATATTAGTAATCACAACAAATGTAAATGGATGAATCTCTTTGTCAGAGCAAAAAATTCCAGGTGTAACCCCGGTGTGCAAAAGGTGCCTACATTTTAAGACCATTGCAAAGTTGAAAGTTAAAAGGTTACACGAGAGGGGAGCCTGGGGGGCTCAGTCGGTTGAGCTCTGACTTCGGCTCAGGTCATGACCTCACGGTCCGTGGGTTCGAGCCCCGTGTCGGGCTCTGTGCTGACAGCTCAGAGCCTGAAGCTGTTTCGGATTCTGTGTCTCCTTCTCTCTCTGACCCTCCCCTGCTTGTGCTCATGCTCATGCTCACACTCTGTCTCTCTCTCTCTCTCTCTCTCAAAAATAAACATTAAAAAAGTTTAAAAGATTATACGAGATATTTCTGGCAAACTCAGGAGAAACCTGGTGCAGCTACATTCATCTCAGCCCCAGACGACTTTAGCAGCAAAAGCACCACTAGGGAGAGAGGAGTGTGACGTCCCGGGGGGGATGGGGCCATCCTAAATGTGTCTTTACGGCGGAAGCAGCCTCAGGACATAAAGCAAAAAGCTGCGGGAGCTGCGAGGGAAAGGCGGACAGATGTGCTCCCCACGTGGGATATTCTGCAAGTAGTTCCCAGCTGCCCCCGCGAGCCAGGCCGCAGTCGGGGAGGCCGTGGAAGCCGGGAACAGAGCGATCGCGGCCTAACGGAGCGGACGAAGGAGAAGCGCGGCAGCGGCCGGAGCGCGCACGTCCGTGTCAGGGGCGCACGTTCATCTCAGGCTGCGCGTCGCGCGCCAGCGGGTCAGGGGCGCCGCAGCACACGGTCCGCTCTTGCTTCCGAGACCAGGGGTCGCAGACGTCTGAGCGAAGTGCGTTCGCTTCACACACCGATCACAAACAGACCAAGGAAACATCCCCATAGACCCGGGGGCTGGAAAGCACCTCATGGGGTGGAGAAATCACGACGCAAATGAAAATACCCTTAGCACTAAAATAGCACGTTGAAGGTGGCGGAACGCGGCACGTTCACAGCCTTGAACGCTTTGTTAGAAAGGAAGAGAGGTCGGAAACGAAGGACCTAAGGTCTCAGCGAGAAGTTGGCAGGAGTTAGAACACATCCGAGGAGGGGCAGACCCGGCTCCGCCCCCCACCATAAGCAGCCCCCCGTCTCTCTGCAGCCCCTCCCCCACCTGAGGGGCCCCCCACGTTGGGCTCCAGCCCTTCTGGCCTCCTGCCCCCACCCCGGCCCGGGCAAGGCTCTGAGCTCTTCCAGACCCTCCCCCTCCCGTCCCCGGTGGGGCAGGCCCCCTCCCTCACCAGGGGTCTGCCTGGGGCCCCCCCCCGAAGGCCTGCACCCCACGCTCCACCCCTCTGCTCCCTCTTTCTGCCGAGCGCCCTCATTCTGCCCCTCTGCCTCCCCCGCTCAGGACACGGTGCCCAGAGGGACGCTGACCACGTCCGGCCTCGTGCGGGCTGAGGCCGTGGCCGGGGCGACGCGGGGAGCACACTCACCCTGAACTGGCGCACCTCCCCGCTGTCCACCAGCTCGTGCTCCTGCTCGGGCGTGATGGCGTAGGCCAGCTTCTAGAAGACAAGGGGGGGCTTGGGCACGGCGCACGGCTCGCTGAGGCGCACCGGCCCCGGGACCCGCCGTGGGGTGCAGTGCAGTCTGGCCCAGGGAAAAGGGGAGGTCTCGTCTACGGTGCGCTCGCTGCGGGCTCCGAGTGGGAGCGAAGGGCGCGCACTCCCCTGTGAGTCTCCAGGCCAGGACCCTCCAGGCCCCCACAGCCCACCTGTCCCCGCTACGGTGACGCTCTGGCGCTGGTGTAAGGTCGCCTGTGGGGCAGGCCCTGCCTCCTCCAGGCTGAGAGGACCCTGCTTGGCCCGCAGCGGGGAGGGGTGTGTGCGAGGGGGTTCTGAGGACCCCGGGCTCCCTCCGTCCCTCCCCCCCCAAGAGGCACGGGCAGTTCCAGGGTCCTGGGGCCCGACTGCTCGTTTCAGCCCCTGGGGGAGCCGCTGCGTCCCCAGCAGGGCCCCCGGACTGGCCAGGGTGCAGCAACAGGGCTCGCGGCCCGCGGTCCCCAGGAAGCCGCGCGGGACGCAGGCCCGGAGCGGCTGCGGAGCGGCCTTGTGGGCCGTTCCCTCCAAGCAGGCCTGGACCCTTCGCTGCTTCCAGGAATCCCGAGCCCGGAAGTACAGTGACCGGTCGCCTGTCCCCTCCTTTGTGGTGGAGGAGCCTGTGTCTGATGGAGGGGCCCCAGGGCCACCCCCGCCCCCGACTCCAGCCCCAGCCCCCGGCCGCTCCCTTCCCACCTTCCCAGGCTCTGTGGGGCACGCGTGTGCACAGACGGGCACACGCACGCGTGCACGCACCTCCCGCAGGGAGCCGGGCAGGCTGCAGAGCTTGTAGGCTGCGTAGACGGGCACCATGGACATGGAGGACGTGGCGACGGCCCAGCCCAGAGCGCTGGCCCACTCGGGGAAGGTGTAGGCCCCGTAGTGCGGGGGCCGGAAGGTCACGACGCTCACCACAGCCACAAACTGAAAGTGAGGGCAGACGTCAGGCGGCGGCTCTCAGCTGGTGGGCGAGGTGGCCCAGGGAGCGAGGCTTTCACGGGAGGGTCTCCCTGTCCCGCAGACGGGAGAGCAAGCGCCCCGCGAGGGGTGGGGGCGCTCATGTGCTGCTCAAGGGCTGTGCTGCCGGGGGATGCGCACCCCTCGTTGCCGTGTCGGGTGCATGGGAGCCTCTCGACTGCCCTCAGCAAGCCTTCCGTGTCATCGTCTCCAGGAGACCCCGGCGTCCCCACGCCTGACCCAGGAGACCCCGGCGTCCCCACGCCTGACCCAGGAGACCCCGGCGTCCCCACGCCTGACCCAGGAGACCCCGGTGAATGTGCTGGAGGCAGGTGCCGGGCTGTCATCAGCAGCTTCTGAGCGTCCGGTGCTGTTCATATCAGCAACCAGGCTCCTGCTTCCTCCCTGTCTCCCTGACTCTTCAGCTCTGTCTCTCCATCACTCTGACTCTATCTCTGGCTGGCTCTGTCTCTGTCTCTCTCTGGTTCTCTGTCTCCATATCTCTCCATCTCCATCTCTGTCTCTGTCTCTAGCTAGTCCTGAGCTGGCCCAGGATGGTGGGCACCTGAACTGCTGGCAGCTGTAGACAAGCCCCCGGGGGCCGCTGGGCCAGGAGGAGGGCCAAGGGGTGAGGATGCTCGTCCCTGTGAGTAGCTTAGACCTAGACAGCCGTCCAACAGCTTCCTGGGCCACCTGTCCAGGGTCCTGAGCCACCGGGACCTGGGCCATGGCGGCTCCACTCGGCTGCTGTGGAAGCGGCCGGGGACGATCCCAACTGAACCCACGTGGTCCTGTGCTACCAAACGGGTGGCTGGCAGGCGTGGCCCTGGTGATGAAAGCCAGGCAGCTCCCAGACCTGCTGGCGGTGCCTGGGGAGGGCCCTGAGGGCAGCGCTGTGACAGGACCTGCGTCACTCCTGTCCCTGTGCCGCACCCCAGCCCCAAGTCCAGATCCGATGCCTGTCTGCTGATCTGGCCTCACCTGCACAGCGGGGTGTGACGCACGGGGGCCTCAGCCTGGCACATGAGGCTTCCCAGTGCGGCCAGAGTGGGGGGGACGCCGTCAGGAGACCACAGAGCGTGTTGGGGACCAGCCTGCCCTTCGGGCCGAGGCCCAGCCCCGGCCTCAGGCTGTCAGGTGAGAGTCTACGTGCATGGGGCCCCCGGGGGACCTGCACCCAGCCATGCATGCACACGGGGCCCCTTACCAGGAGGAAGCAGGGGCTCACAAACTTCCAGCACAGCCGCCAGTACAGGCTGGGCCGCTGCCCCGTCATCTGCTTGATGTCGTCGCTGAACCGCCGCACGCCTGGGGCGGAAGGAGCCAAGCAGGCCAGTCAGGACAGCACCCCCAGGCCTGTGCTGGGTGCTCCCCTCCCTCCTCCCCCCAGGCCTGTGCTGGGTGCTCCCCTCCCTCCTCCCCCGCAGGCCTGTGCTGGGTGCTCCCCTCCCTCCTCCCTCCAGGCCTGTGCTGGGTGCTCCCCTCCCTCCCTCCCCGCAGGCCTGTGCTGGGTGCTCCCTCCCCTCTTCCCTCCAGGCCTGTGCTGGGTGCTCCCTCCCTCCTCCAGGCCTGTGCTGGGTGCTCCCCTCCACCTCCCCCAGGCCTGTGCTGGGTGCTCCCCCTCCCTCCTCCCCCAGACCTGCTGCTGCGGTGCTCCCTCCTCCTCCCCCAGGCCTGTGCTGGGTGCTCCCCTCCCTCCTCCCCCCCCAGGCCTGTGCTGGGTGCTCCCCTCCCTCCTCCCTCCAGGCCTGTGCTCAGGTGCTCCCCTCCTCCTCCCCGCAGGCCTGTGCTGGGTCTCCCCTCCCTCCTCCCCCAGGCCTGTGCTGGGTCGCCCCTCCCTCCTCCCCCCAGGCCTGTGCTGGGTGCCCCTCCCTCCTTTCCCCAGGCCCTTGCTGGGTGCTCCCCTCCCTCCTCCCCCGCAGGCCCCTGTGCTGGGTGCTCCCCTCCCTCCTCCCCCGCAGGCCTGTGCTGGGTGCTCCCCTCCCTCCTCCCCGCAGGCCCTGTGCTGGGTGCTCCCTCCCTCCTCCCCGCAGGCCCTGTGCTGGGTGCTCCCTCCCTCCTCCCCGCAGGCCTGTGCTGGGTGCTCCCTCCCTCCTCCTCAGGCCTGTGCTGGAATAACTCCCCTCCCTCCTCCCTCCCAGGCCTGTGCTGGGTGCTCCCCTCCCTCCTCCCCCAGGCCTGTGCTGGGTGCTCCCCTCCCTCCTCCCCCAGGCCCCTGTGCTGGGGTGCTCCCCCTCCCTCCTCCCCGCAGGCCTGTGCTGGGTGCTCCCCTCCCTCCTCCCCGCAGGCCTGTGCTGGTGCTTTCCCCTCCCTCCCTCCCCCGCAGGCCTGTGCTGGGTGCTCCCCTCCTCCCTCCCCCAGGCCTGTGCTGGGTGCTCCCTCCCTCCTCCCCCCGCAGGCCTGTGCTGGGTGCTCCCCTCCCTCCTCCCCCCAGGCCTGTGCAGGGGGTGCTCCCCTCCCCCACCCCCTCGACATCGCCCACTGCTGGCCAGGACCCCATGCACATTCACTGTGGTGGCCCAGGTGACACTGGCTCCTCTACCTTCATGATGACCAAGGGACATGGACATGTGTGGGGCCCCAATACTGTCCCTGCCTCCCTTCTGCCTCAACTACTCTTTTTTCCCTTAAAAAAATTGTAAAATATATGTGACTTAAAATTGACCATTTTAACTATTTTTAAGTGTTGAGCTCAGAGGCGTTAATTGACACAGCTGTGCAGCCACCGCCAGCATCATGCCCAGAACTTTCCTGCCTCCCCGAACTGAAGCTCTGACCCCATGAAACGCTAACCTCCCTCCCCCAGCCCTGGCGCCCACCCTCGCTTCCTGTCTCCATGGACACGAGCGGGGCCACCCGCGGGTGGGATCAACAGGACTGTGCCTTTGTGACCGGCTTCTGGCGCTCAGCAGGGGCCCCGGCGCCGCAGCGGGAGTCAGCGCGCCCTTCCTCCCCAGCCTGGACAGTGTGCCAGCGCGTGTCCACAACCGCGGTTGTAAGGAAAGCTGTTTCCGGAAGCTGAACGGGCACTCTGTCTAGACCGCAACACGGATTTCTCCCTCCCTGAGACGGGCCTCTGCTCCTACGGCCACAGCCGGTCTGCTGGGCCCTGGGTGAGTCTCGTGGGTGTCACGTGTGGGGACACGTGTGTCCCCCCGCACGCGCCCACCCCGTCATCAGGACCCCGGACACGGACAGAGACCAGGGGAACGGACACGGGGGAGCCACGCCTGGCCCCACGGCCCTTCCAGGCGCCCAGCTGTCGCCCCCAAGCCAGCAGGGTGGCTCCACGCACAGAGCCAGGCTGTGTTCACCGAGGCTCGGGGCGCGGCTGCCGCTCCGAGAAGCCACATGGGCTCCACGCGGACTTGAGCCCGCGGTCGCCAGCGCCCCTCCCACCCCACGAGCAGCACTGGGCTCGTGACCGAGGGCGCGTTTGAGGGGTTTCCTTTTTCACCCCGAGGTGTAACTGGGGGTGGGGGAGAGAGCGCAGTTTAAAATGATAAAGCATCGACTCCAAATGCTGACGAAAGCACGGAGTTCGATGTTTCCCTCTTCTGTAGAGAAGAAAACAGAATAGGAAAGACGTTCTCAGAATAAGAACCACTTGTCAGGGAAGCCTCTCAAAGCCGACGTGTCTCTTCAGACCACGCCGTCCGTGGCTCTGAGGCAGAGATGTGCCCTTGCGTGGCCCTGCAGTAGCGGCTGGGGCGGCACCGGGGACCCTTAGCTCTGGCTGGACCGCACAGGGTCATGGACACGTGTGTCTGCTACACGCGCTTTCTCCGCTGACCCTCTCCGGAGCCCGGCCGGGTGGGGGGTGCCAGCACCACGGCCCCACCGTCCGGGACAGGGACGGGTGCCCGTGGCTGGCATGACGATACCTGGGCACCCTGGCACACAGCCCGGCAGCCTAGAAGGGGTCTGCGGGCGGCCCTCCCCGCAGCGGCCCCCAACCACGAGGGGCTCGCAGTCGTGACTTGGGAGCCGGTGGCGGCCGACCCGGGGAGGTCTGCCGCCCGGGTCGGCGGTGACGCCGACGCCGGGCGCGAGGGGCCCTGCCCTGTGAGGAGCTGGCGCGAGGGCAGTGGCACTGTGAAGGCCACGGATCATCCCCCGCCTCGGTGAGCCGCATGGTCGTGCTCCCCAGTGAGAACCAGGCCTGTTTCTCTGCGAGTCACCTCCCGCTTGGCTGCATGCGGACACCTCAGCTCCACCAGCAGTTAGTGTCCCCGAGTCCCCACAAGTCCTCCTCTCCCAGCCACCAGCTAGCACGTGTGTGACCAGATGGCCAGAAAGCTTCTGACCGCAGTAAGCGCATGGGCGCCACCCAGGCCAATGTCCTCGCTGACCCACCCCGGCAGACGGTCCCCGAGCCTCCCGTCCTCGGTGACACCGTGGGAGCCACAGTTCTCAGTGTCCCGGAGCTCACACACGTGCCTTTCCGCGGCTTCGTCGGAAAGGAAGCGGCACAGGGACGAGGCGAGCGCGCCAGCCCCGGAGGGAGGCTCCGCCCTTACCGTAGAACCAGGCCACCCCGATGGCCTCGATGAGCACTCCAAAGAGAATGGACGTGCCGGCCGCGAAGTGGTCCAGCAGTGTGAACACGTAGATGCCGCCCTGGAAGAGGGGGGTGCCTGCTGGACGTGGGGTGCCGGCCCGGCACACCCCGCCCGCCAAAATCTCACTCACAAAACGCTTTTAACAAAATGTAAACCTGGCCTGTGGATTCCGTTTGCAGACGTGTTCTATCTCACGCCCTATAGTCCGACCGGAGTCACTGACAATCAGTCCACACACAGCTTCTCAGGGACGTGGCTTTTGTGCAGAAATGGGAAGGACCTCCCCTCCCCTGCCTCTTCCCTCCCCTGCCCTCCCCTCCCCTCCCCTCCCTTCCTGGAGCTCCAGCTGCAATCAGAGATGAAAGCAACCAAATCTCAAACATGGGAGGGCACCGTGGGAGGGGAGCTGACACAGGCCCCGGTCCCCATGGACCGGCCTCCCCCGAGCCTCTGACTCTATAGACCCAACAGGCAGGTGCGCGGCCACAGGCATGTCTCCGAGGGGGTCGTCCAGGAGCTGCAGTAACTGGGGGCTGTTTCACATGCACCACAGCTACACTGCATGTGACCGTGGCAACCCCAAGTGTGACCACGGTGACCCTGAGTGTGAGTGACCCTGAGTACCCCGAGTGTGACCCTGGCAACCCCGAGTGTGACCCTGGCAACCCTGAGTGTGACCCTGAGTACCCCGAGTGTGACCCCGGCAACCCCGAGTGTGACCCCAAGTACCCCGAGTGTGACCCCGGCGACCCCGAGTGTGACCCCGGCAACCCCGAGTGTGACCGTGGCTACCCTGAGTGTGACATGACCGCGGCTACCCTGACTGTGACCACAACTACCCCGAGTGTGACAACAACTACCCTGAGTGCGACCACAACTATCCCGAATGTGACCACAACTACCCTGAGTGTGACCGCAGCTACCCTGAGTGTGACCACAACCACCCTGAGTGTGACCGTGGCTACCCTAAGTGTGACCACAACTACCCCGAGTGTGACCACAGCTACCTCGAGTTCAACCACAGCTACCCCAAGTGCGACCACAGCTACCCCGAGTGTGACCACAACTACCTCAAGTTTGACCACAACTATCCCGAGTGTGACCGTGGCTACCCTAAGTGTGACCACAACTACCCCGAGTGTGACCACAGCTACCCCGAGTGCAACCACAGCTACCCTGAGTGTGACCACAACTACCCCGAGTGTGACCACAGCTACCTCGAGTTCAACCACAGCTACCCCAAGTGCGACCACAGCTACCCCAAGTGTGACCACAACTACCTCAAGTTTGACCACAACTATCCCGAGTGTGACCGTGGCTACCCTAAGTGTGACCACAACTACCCCGAGTGTGACCACAGCTACCCCGAGTGCAACCACAGCTACCCTGAGTGTGACCACAACTACCCCGAGTGTGACCACAGCTACCTCGAGTTCAACCACAGCTACCCCAAGTGCGACCACAGCTACCCCAAGTGTGACCACAACTACCTCAAGTTTGACCACAACTATCCCGAGTGTGACCGTGGCTACCCTAAGTGTGACCACAACTACCCCGAGTGTGACCACAGCTACACCGAGTGCAACCACAGCTACCCTGAGTGTGATCACAACTACCCCGAGTGCGACTCCAACTACCCCAAGTGTGACCGCGGCTACCCCACGTGTGACCACACTACCCCACGTGTGACCACGCTACCTGCACATCATTACAAGTCACGCCTTGCTTGGGGGGAGCTCTCAGACCCGCTGTGCACCCTGGCGGCACCGCCCGCGCTGACTGGCTCCGAGCACGAATGAGAACCGCCAGGCCAAGCGCGAGCCGGTACGTACGTTGGTGACGCAGAAGAGGGACAGGAGGAAGGTGGCCAGGACGATGAAGAGGGTGAAGAGCTCCCGGTGTCGGTGCAGCAGCTGGAACTCGTCGATGAGCCCGGTGATCACCGACTCCATGCCCCCCATCTGCAGCAACAGAGCAGGGGTGCGGTGCTGCGGGCGGGGCGCCGTCCACAGGAGGCTCACCGGACCTACATCTGGGGCGCGGACACAAGTGGGGGCCGCGCGGCATCCGGGGTGCAGAGTGCCCTCGGCCGCCGGAACAAAGACCCAGGGGTGGACGCCGTCCCCTGCGGTGACCCTGCGGTGACCTCCGTGTGCCACGCGGCAAAGGCTCCGCCCGCTTTGTTCCTGGGGAGGACCTGGCGTGGCCACGGGCTCCGCCCTCACGGGGACAACCTCCCTGACGGGGTGTGGTCACAATGGGGCGTCTTCCAGGCGCCCTCCTCCTACTTGGTGAGCCTCTTTGCCCTGCTCCGTGGAGACCGCTTCCTCCAGGAAGTGCTGTTCGTGGGTTCATCCCCACGAGCCGTGCGGTCCGGGGCCGCGGCCACCCAGTGGGCACTGACCAGGGTGGCTGGGACGTGGGGCCCAGGGCGAGGGGCCATGACTCACACTCACACAGGGAGGGGTTCGTGGTTCTCTGCACCTTCCAGGAAGCTCAGGGCCACGCATGGGGACCCTGAGGCCTCGGCTGTTGGGCCCGAGCAGGCAGCGGGAACAGAGGAGCCTGAGGGAGTCCCGTCGGCCCACCTGCCGCCTCCCTACCGCACACGCATGCACGCTCGCCCACACCCACACACGCACGCCCAGGGCCGCACGCGGGATACTCGGTGGGCCAGGTCTGGGCTGTGGCGCCTCCGCTGCCCTGCCCCGCGGGTGCGTCCACTCCTCCCGGGGGCTCAGGGGTCCGGGGGGCAGTGGGTCAGGAGGGGCCGGCCCCGGCCCTGGGTGGTCTCAGCCCGTCCCCGTGCTTCCCCTGCTGCTGGCCCTAAGCGTATGCGCCTAGGGCCCGTGGGACGCGGGCAGAGGGCACGGCGGGCCGAGCGGGAAGAAGTGAGGAGTCGGCCCGGCCCCCCACCTCATCAGGAAGGGTCTCGGGCGGTCGTGGGGCCCCTCCCTCCCACCAGGCAGGGGCTCAGCGTGAACACAGAGACTCGGGGGCCTCGAGGGGCGTGAGAGCCTGCCGGCGCTTCGAGGTTGCGAGGGCGCCCAGCTGTCACGCGGGCCCCTCGGGGCACCAGGTGCTGGGGTCACTCACGGCGCTGTCGATCCCCAGGGTGAGCAGCATGATGAAGAAAACCACGGCCCAGGCGGAGGACAGCGGGAGCGTGGCCAGCGCCTCGGGGTAGATGATGAAGATCAGCCCCGGCCCTGAAAGCAGACCCTCCGCTCGCTACGAGCTGGCGGCCTCCTGCCGCCCCGACCCGGGGAGGGGACAGGGTCCTTTCCGCCGCCTTCCTTCCTGCTCTCCCGGACGGGGCCCCTGAGGACGCGCTGGGCGCCTGCCCACGACTCCAGAAAGCAGAGGCCCGAAGCCGGCCGGAGGCCCGCACGACACCCCAGGCCCGGCGCGCCGGGCGAGGCCGCTTCGGAGGACACGGGGCAGAGCCAGCACGGGAGAGGGTGGAGGGGCACCTCCGGGTCGGCTTTCTTGTGCGTGCTGCAGACACACACGTGCACCCACACACGCACTCGTGTCAGCACAAATGCACGTGTTCACAAGGCATGTGTGCTCACACGCACGTCCACACACACGCACCTGCACAATGCCTGTGCACACACGTGTGTCCACAGAGCACATGCTCACACACGCAGCCACGCACATGCTCACACACGCAGCCACACACACGCTTGTAAGGCACCTGCATGCATGCTTGTGCACACACGTGTGTCCACAGAGCACATGCTCACACACGCAGCCACACACACGCTTGTAAGGCACCTGCATGCATGCTTGTGCACACACGTGTGTCCACAGAGTACATGCTTACACACATGCTTGTATGACCTGCATGCATGCTTGTGCACACACACATGTCCAGAGTACATGCTTACACACCCAGCGCCACACACATGCTTACACACACAGCCACACACATGCTTGTAAGGCACCTGCATGCATGCTTGTGTACACACATGTCCAGAGTGCTACACACCCAGCGCCACACATGCTTACACACACAGCCACACACATGCTTGTGGGCACCTGCATGCATGCTTGTGCACACACGTGTGTCCACAGAGTACATGCTTACACACCCAGCGCCACACACATGCTGTAAGGCACCTGCATGCATGCTTGTGCACACACGTGTCCAGAGTACATGCTTACACACCCAGCGCCACACACATGCTTACACACGCAGCCACACACATGCTTGTAAGGCACCTGCATGCATGCTTGTGCACACACGTGTGTCCACAGAGTACATGCTTACACACCCAGCGCCACACAGATGCTTACACACGCAGCCACACACACTTGTGCGCACATGCTTACAAGGCACCTGCATACATGCAAGGCATCTGCACACACGTGTGTCCACAGAGTACATGCTTACACACACCGCCACACACATGCGCGTGCACACATGCTTACAGACGCAGCCACACACGCTTGTGTGCACGTGCTTACACAGGCACCTTCATGCTTGCTTGTGCACACATGTGTGTCCACAGAGTACATGCTTACACACACAGCGCCACACAGATGCTTGTGCACACATGCTTACACATTAGCCCGCATACATGCATGCTCGTGCCCACACATGCACTTGTGTCAACACAAATGTGTTCACACATGCATGCATGCTCACACGTGTGTCCCCACAAGCACCCGCACACAAATGCTTATACACACATACATGCTTACACACACCTGCATACACGCATGCTTGTGCACACACTTGTGCCCACACATGCACTCATGTCAGCACACACACATGCATGCTCACATTGCATGTGCCCACAGACACACACTTACACATATACCTGCACACACATGCTTGTGCATACATGTGTGCCACACATGTAAATGCTTACATATGCGCACACATGCACACTCACACACACGGGCCCCCACATACTTACACATGCGCATGCTCACACTATGGTACATTTAGCCTCACATGAATATTTTTCTGTGTCAATAAGTTACTCTGTGTCTGATCTTTAAAACCCGTGCAGCGGTCACAGCAGCAGCACCGCTCAGCGACGCCTGGAAAGGCCAGGTTCCTGCTCCCGCACGAGCCCTGGGCCTCCCCCCTAGGCTCACCCCCGGGGGCGGGGTTTTGGGTGGAGGACACGCACAGTCCTGCTCCCTCACCCGTGGGTGCGGTCCGCCCGGGTGTGGAGGCTGCGGGCTCCGACCGGGGCAGGGAGGCGGGGACGGGAGCCGTGTAGGGATCAACTGGACTCGGTGCAGTTCGGTCTCAAGTGACCCCGTAGTAAAAATATTCCCACGAGTGAGAGAGAGAGAGACAGGTCCCAGAGGTGCGGCGAGCAGAGAACTGAAAAGCGGGGGCCTAAGACTCTCCAGGAGCCGAAGCATCGGCCTCCCCGCTCAAGCCTCTCTCTCTCACCGGGTCCTAAGAACACCTGGCGCCAGACGAAACCTTCGCTCCCCGGCCTGGCGCCCGGATGCTGCCCTTCCGGGGGGAGCGAGCAGTCCCGGCGGCTTTCCGACCTGGGATGGGGCGCCGCCGGTTCCCTGCGGGCCGTTCTCACGGCGCCCCCGCCTGCTCTCCGGCACACAAGACACAGGTGGCTATTTCCACGGTCGCCGGCGTGCCTGCTGAACCTTTGCGTACGAGGACATAACTTACACCTTCCGGAATCTTCCAGTCTCCAGCAGGGCCGCACGGGCACCAGCTGTCAGGATGGGGGCACTTGTGGGTCTTTGTAGAAAACGGAACAGAGGCTACAGCCAGGGTGTCCCAGGGTCCTCATGGGGCCCTGTGCTCAGACCTGGGCTCTCTGCAATTCCTGTCCCCATGGAAGGGGCGCAGTCCCCGGCGTGGGGGTGAGTGTGGCTCATCAGAGGTGCTCTAAAGTCTAGATGCCTTACGCCTTGGACCCAGGAAGGTGTTGGTCAGCGCGAGCGAATGTGCCGTCAGTATCTCTGCCTTTCAGTGCCGAACCTGAGTTAACATTTCACCCTGTTTTCTCGAGAATTAAAGCCGTAAATGACATTTACTTTGCTTGCCGTGGAAATGCATAGAAGACATTCACTCTACGTTGAGGGGTTAATGGAGGCTTTTGTAGGCTATTGTTAGTTCTCATAAAAAAGGGCAAAAGCAGGGGAATGCAGAAATGCAGCAGTGAGTAAATTTCACCACTCTGTATTCATCTGCTTTATGTTCCCTTCTCCTGCCTTTATTGGATTTTTTCCTGGAGGAAAGAGCGCGGACTTGGGAAGCACACGGCAGCCCCTGCCTTCCATGCCGGTCCCGGAGGGCCGGACCTCTGCCTCCTACTTTCCCAGCGGCCTGAGGGCTCAGTGCTGCGAGAACGAGCCGGTGGGGTGATGGCTGCGAGCCCGGCCCCGGGCGCAGGCGGGGTGGCCCTCGGCTCCCCTCCTCCCCTCCCTGAGCAGCCATCCCACCCCAGACTCAAGGGAAAAGACCCAGGAAGAAATGAGTCAGTGACACCAGGGCTTTCCTGAGCCCGAGGAGCAGCCCCCCAGGAGCAGAGGGGCCTTTGTGGAGGAAGGGAGGAGTGAGGGCAGGCGCCAGGGGAGAATCCTCCTCGCTCACCCGCCGGACGGTCCTGGGGCAGGCGAGGGGTCACTGTGATCTCAGGAGCCCTGGAGTCCTGCCCCACCCAACGCCATGGCTTTGCACCGCGTGCTAGGTCTGAGCAGCCCCCACAAATGCCGGGGGAGCGCGTCGGCGCCCCACACCCACACCCGGCCTCCTGGCACACCTCCTGCTCCCCGTGTCACCTGCAGCCTCCTCCGCGTGCGCACACTTGGTGCTGCGGGTCGGCTGGGTGAGCGGGCCGGGAATGCGCCTCCCGTTGCCCCTGTGCCTGGCACTTCACGGTCTCTCTGGTCATCACTCACCTCCCTTCTAATCCTGTCCCAAACCACCCGCTTCTCTCCGGCCCTGCCGTCTGTGTGGCTTGGAGTAGCTCAGAGCCCCCACCCCCCAGCAAAGTGTAAACAAGGTCCAGGGGGGTGCTGGGCACCAGGTCCCAGCCCAGAGACTGGGCCCAAGGCCTCTGGCGGGAGCGTGGTGTGGCAGGCATGTCGCTGCACGGGGCTCCGTGGGTCTCTGCTCTGGAGCACATGAGACTCCGTGAGCCACACTCAAGGCCTGGGCTCTCCGTCCCACAGCGCAGGGTGAAGGCTGGGAGAGCCGGGGGCCGGGGTCGTGGAGCAGGCAGAGTGGGGGTCCCCGGGCCCACCCCAGGGGGACTCACCGTCCTTGGCCACGTCTCCGATGGGCACGCTGTGCTTCTGGGCCATGTACCCCAGGAAGGAGAAGACCACGAAGCCGGAGGAGAAGCTCGTCAGGGAGTTGACGGAGGTGGTGATGACCGCGTCTCTGGGGAACGAGACAGGCCCGCCATGTGCTGCGGCCGCTGCCATCTCCTGCGTCTGGGGCAGGCGGCTTTGGAGGGGTGCTTTCCCGGAGGGACCCCGCCAGCCTCTCCGTGGGGACCCCGCGGTCACTAGGCCCCGGGGTGACCGGCCAGCCAAGTCCTGGCACTGAAGGTGAGACAGTGCCATCTGCAGTGTGGGGGCTCCAGGAGGGGGGTCCGGCAGGGCTCCCAGATGCCCCGGGGGGTTCTTGGCAACATGCAGGTTCTGAGGGGAGGGTCTGGTGGGGCCCAGATGCTGTACTTCTGTCTGTTCCCAGTGTGGGGGTGCCCGTGCTGCTGGCTGGGGGACCCCACTCTGAAGGCTGTAGGGCAGCTGGGTGGGCGGGGGAGCAGGGCGGGGCAGCCCCTGCGGGCGCCAGGTGAAGGGGCAGCCGCACCCCCGGCCCCGGGCTCAGACCAGGTGGGCTCGGGCAAAGGCTGCCCACCCCCGTGCGAGGCTGTCTGGCTGTGCACCGTCTCCCTGTCTCCGTATTTTCACTGCAGTCTTCGTCCCCATGATGTGAAGAAAATAAACACAGGCCCATAAGGGTCAAAGAAAGCAGGTCCCATGTGAACTTGCTTTGGTTTTCGGATGCATCTGGGGTCCAGCATGCGGCTAAAGGTCACTTGGGCCTTCCCGGACCAGGTGGCATGGCCTGGATGCCATCGAGGCTGTGGGCACACAGTGCTGTCACCTCACCACCCGCCTGGGGCCAGGTTCCCTGGGCGCCTCTGCACGGGGCGTGGGGCCTCTGGCTCCCTCGGCGCAGGACGGGCCGGGGGTGGGTGCTTCCTCGGAGGGGAGTCTCGGGGGAGGCCAGAGCCTGGGCACTGGGGGGAGGGGCGGCTGGGGCCTGGCTGGGGCTGGAGGAAAGGGGTCCTCCATGGGGGTCCGGGAGGGGCCGCCTCCTGCGCAGGGGAGGAGCTGCTCCGCGCCTCGGTACCTTCTTTAAAGGGAACATCAACATTTTGCCCATAACTTCTGCCTTTTAATTTCCACTTAAAAAGCCGTTCCGGCTCAGAGGCTCTGCAAACAGCTCCCTCCCTCGCTCATCTGGGGACACGTTCTCTCCACAGCCAGGATCCGGGAGGCCTGGAGTGGGGCCAGGCTCCGGGCTCACCTGTAGCAGTTGTTGGTGAACTTGTTGTAGCTGGAAAAGGCGATCAGCACCCCAAAGCCGACGCCCAGCGAGAAGCACACCTGGGTGGCGGCATCTATCCAGACCTGCGCAGGGCAGAGAGGGGAGAGGGGGCCGGAGGCGCTCAGGAGAGCCAGCTGTCACAGGCAACCGTGCAAAAGACCGCCACCCGAGGCTGCGCAACGGTCGAATTTAAACACGCATCGTTGCCAACAGCAAACTGGTGACCACACGGCCGGCGGCAAATGCCATCTCAGGAAACAACCCCGCCATGTCGCTGGCGGGGACACCAGCGCAAGGGGCCGTGTCCCGGTGCCTGGTGTGCAGTGCCCCTCGGAACGTCAGGATGCCACCCACGCGCCCAGGCCCGTCACCCCTTTATTAATGCTGCGGGCGCTGCGCCTCGGCTGGACCTGGCCCGCCCACACCGCCTTATGTCCCTCCCACGGCACGCGGTGTACACTCAGCGCACACGTGGACGGGCCCGTGATGCCCGACTGCAGCTCAGACCCGGGCCTGGGCCTGCTCGGCCCAGCATGGATGGCACTCGGGCTGCACACACGTGTGCAAAGCGTGTGGCCGATGATTGGACCCATACGGCATTTAAAGTCCAACAGGGGTGTTTGTGTTCAGACGACCGGAAGCCTCTCGGGGAGGTGGGCACCGCCTTGCTCCTGCGCAGCCGTGGCTGGGGGTGGGAATCACCCTGGAGAGCCGAGGCCACAGCTGCCGTCTGCAGGGCCTGGGGGCCGGCCGGTCCCGGGGGCCTTCCCTGCAACACCAAGCGGCCCGTGGTGCGGGCCTGTGGGCGGGACCCTCCGCAATGGCTCCAGGGCGCCAGCCGGCCACCCACGCTCAGTACCGGCAGGGCTCCATCACCCGGGCAGCGCGCCCAGGGTCTCGGCGTCGCCCTGGGGTTAGGAACAGCGTGTTACAGGCAGCTGGCTGGGCCTCCGCGTGAGAGTTGCCAAGTGGGCAGGGGGCCAAGGGACCGCTGCTCTGCCATCCCCTGTGCCCCCTTGTGCCAGCCACCAGTCGGCTCACCTGGCCGGGTGGCAGCAGACAGGGGCTGGGGTCACAGGGGAGCTCCCGCCTCTTGCCCCGCCCTTGGCGGGTCAGCGTGCACCCAGGGGCCTTTGCACATGCGGCTCGCCAACCAAGATGTGCCTCCTGGATGTCGGTCCAGGCCTCTGCTCATTGCCACCCACAGACCCAGGTCCAGACTCAACCCGGACCCTTCCCGGGATGCACCTGGCAGCCTCTCTGGGCCAGCCTGGAACAGCCCCCCCTTCAGCTCCTGGCCTCTGCCCACCTGCAGGGCCGCCCCAAGGTCTGCAGATGAATGAACAAGGGTCTGGATGCCACCTGAGGGTGCCGACCCCCGAGGGGGACCCCTTCTCCCACATGGGGTCCAGGGCAGCCTGTGTCAGGACAGTGCGGAGACTTGGGCAGGGAGGGGGCCGATGCCCGCTTCTGCCCTGCCTGCCTGCCTGCCAGGTGGGCCCCTGGGTGTCGCCCCACCCTGACGCGCCAGAGAGCAGTGGGGACACTGCTGGGCCTCCTGCAGTGGGCTCCAGCAGGTCGCTCCGGGCGGGAGCCCGGGGGTGGGGCCTGCCGGGGAGCCGGCGACCTGACCTGCGCCACCTTCTGCACGGGTCCCTGCGTGCACCTGAGCCGAGCCCCAGGGGAGGATGCCCAGCTCACTCGATCTCTGCGTGGCCACCGAGAGTCTAGGTCGGGAATACGGGAGCCCCCAGGCCAGGAGGAGCCCCGGGAGGACACCCCAGGAGGATCACCGGTGAGGCCCTATCTCTGCTCCAGCCACGGGACGCCCGGAGGAGCTGATGCAAAGGGGCGCTGGCACCCCACAGCAGGACCAGGAGCGGCTCTGCCCTCTGGACCCGTGACTGCATGGACCTGTCTCTTTGGGACCTCATCAGAGTCTGGGGGGTGTGGGCCTGCTCTGTCCTGGTCTATGTCCCTTCCTAGCCCTGAGCTGACAGTGTGGTTGGGGAGGCCGGGTCACACGGGCTGGCCCAAGACATCCATTGTCTATCCACCACCTGTCCTCTGTGTCTGTCAGTCAGTCACCTAACCATCCATCCATCATCCATCATCCAGCATCTACTCCCATCACCTACCTATCTACCTATCCATCCATCCATCCATCCATCCATCCATCCATCCATCCATCCACCATCTATCATCCATCTACCCACCTACCTATCACCTACCTATCTAGCCATCTATCAATCCATCTATTCCTCTGTCTACCTACCTATCTACCTATCTATCCAACCATCCATCTACCCATCATCTATCCATCCATCCATCCATCATCCTCTATCTACCAATCCATCTATCATCCATCTACCGATCTATCTACCTACCTACCTATCCATCCATCCATCCATCCATCCAACCATCATTTATCCATCCATCACCCATCTATCCAGCCAACTATTAATCTATCTACCTATCCATCCATGCGTTTATCCACTCACTTATCTATCAGCTTCCACCTTCCATCTGTCATCCATCATCTACCTGATTTTTGACAGCCTCTCATGTCTGCCCTTTCCTCTTCCCCGCCTCCCACGCAAGCATCTTTCCGCAGCACGTTTGGCTTCCTCCTGGGCACTGCCCGGTTTTCCTGCCCAAAGCACTAGCCTCTTTATGTCGTTCTCATGTTATTTTCCTTGAATTCTTCCTCTTGGCCCTCCCCCGCCGGCCTCTGACACCCACAGCCTCGTCTTCCTGCGAGAACACCGCGTCTGCCCACTGGCTTTCCGCGTGTGGATGCTCTCCCGCTTCCCTCGCTCGCATGGAGCCCCTGCCTGCTGCTCTCACGGCCTCTCCGCCTGTCCTCGCGTGGCCGCCGTGCGCCGCTCACCCTGCCCTCGCCTGTGGGGGGCTGCACAGCCTCCCTCTGCCGCTCCCCTGCTCCCCGGGGGTTCCTGGGGGCTAGGCGCCGCACCTGCCTTCCCTCCTACCTGCTGCCTTCCCACCCACCCGCAGTTCTACCTGGGGCTGCGCCTTCCTGCCTCTATGCTGAGCGCCACACCTGACCCTTACCGCCACCTAGTGGCGCCGCCAACAATCCTCCAAACTGCCCCTGGTCCCCAGCCTGGTGCCCCCAGGCCCAGGCTGCCCTCCCTGCTTGCCTCCAGGCCCTGTCGCAGTGCGGCCATTTCCCTGGGTGGCCACTGGGGTCCCCACCTTCTGCCAAAATCTAGTGCACCCTAAATCTCAATGATCTG
This sequence comes from Proteles cristata cristata, assembly GCA_017311185.1. Taxonomy (NCBI): domain Eukaryota; kingdom Metazoa; phylum Chordata; class Mammalia; order Carnivora; family Hyaenidae; genus Proteles; species Proteles cristata. The sequence goes on along the minus strand of JAESUZ010002082.1, from coordinate 55,289 downwards.
CTCTGAAGGCCACCTCTTCTGTCTCCCCCACCTCTGCCCAATGGCCACCCCCATTTCTGGGCCTTGGTTCCCTAAAACGCTGCTGTGGCTTCTCTCTCCCTCTTGGGAGAACTCTGACCCGTGGTCTGGCCAAGCCTCCTCTTCAGGAGGTCGTCTCTCAGCATTTTCACACAGAACAATTGCCTCCTTTGCCGAAGAGACGTGTGGCTCCCGTGTGCCGCAGCACCGTGCGTGTTTCACCAACAAGCCTGGCTTCCTGAGGAGGGAGCCTTGGTTCATGCACCATGATGAGCAGGGAGCCAGAGCTCGAGGCTGCGTTCCGGGTGCGTGGCTGCATTGCAGGCACAGACCAGGCACAGGAGCCGGAGTGTGCTCATCCGGAAGGGGGGCGGGCCGAGGGGAAGGTGCCGGTTGCAAACAGCCTTCCATTCTCCTCCTGCAGAGACTGAGCAGGGGCCCTGCTCCCCCAACTTCCTTACTTGGTCCATTCAGCCCCCTGCTGTGCCCACACGGCCCCCCGTTCGACCTGCCGGCGTACTCTGCCCAGAGGGTCTGGTGCCGGCCGGCACGGCAGAGCGAGTGAGAGGTTCTGGCCCTGCTGCCCGCTTTGGGGTCTCCTGCCCCCAATGCAGGGGGAGCCCCGGGCACGGGGGCTGCCTGCGCATGGGGACAGTGGGGCCACAAGCGAGGCCATACTCACAGAAGACTCGCAGAGTCGGTGGAAGTCTACGCTCAGGTACGCTCGGATGCCGTCGATGGCCCCGGGGAGAGTGAGTCCTCGCAGAAGCAGGGCGAAGAGGACTGCGTAGGGCATGGTGGCTGTGATCCACACGACCTGGGGGAGCACAGTGCCCCTGGGCGTCACTGGCCACCCAGCAGCAGGGGGGGGCACAGGGTCACCGTGGTGCAGGGGGGGCACAGGGTCACCGTGCTTGGTGGCCTCTGGTTGGGAAACTCATCGTCCCAAATGGTCACAGGATGCCAGCTCAGCAAAGTCCCTGCAGCGGACCGTTAATGCCCTCTGTCCTGTAACTTTCCCAGGGATTAAAACAGACAATTTGGCAGAGAAAGGACATTCCTCTTCTGCATTTGGTCCGCAGCAGTGGGCGGGAGGGGCTGAGGTTCTGATGAGTGAAATGCAGTGATTTACACTGGGTGTGCAAATGCACACATAGGTGGTGTGTAACAGGCGGACTCTGGACTGGGAGGCAGGGAAGGAAAGGAACCTGTCTTTACCGAGAGGCTCCTGGGGGCGGGCATTCCACTGCCCGCATACAGCAAGTGATGGGCACAGTTTGGTCAAATGGCTTTGGGTGCCCAGATAATAACCAAAATATTTTCATCAGCAAAACCCAACTTATGTTGTGCTTGTGTTCATGCTGGAAACACCCTGCTGTGAGCGCCTTCTCCCTGACACTATTCCTTAACTACGGCCACTGTCCACTCCCCACCCGTCCACTCCCCAACCCAACCACGGCCCCCAAGCTCACTCCCCGAGCATGGCCATGATCCACTCCCAGCAGGCAAGGCCTCACCTTCCCAGAAGTCTTCACTCCCTTCCACAAGCTGAAGTAGAGCAGGACGATGACCAGCACCAGGCAGGACGTGAGCTGCCACCGAGGGGCGCCCAAGTCGTCGATGCCGTGGCTCTCGTGAAGGTGCAGCACGCCGCGCCTGGAGGGGGGACAGGTGGCTCCTTCGGGGGTGCTGCCTCGCCACCCAGAACTGGAACGGGAAAGCTGGGCTTGCCCAGAGGACGTCCCAGCCCCAGAGGCCTGGCAGAGAGCCCTGGGCCTGATGAGCCTGGAGGCCCCACTCGGGAAGGCCAGGCCCGCCGGCCTAGCCGGGATGCAGGGTCCGTGCCCTCGAGGGCTACTGCGTGCTGGGAGCCCTCAGAAGCCCAGCTCCGATCTCTCGTCCCCAGCACCCCTGCCCTGTGGAGCTGGGAGGGGAACGGGTGCTTCGGGTCTGAAGGAAAGGAGGGAAACCGGAGGGCAGGCACCCGGTGACGTGGCAGGAATGAGGCTGAGCCAGCTCAGGGCAATGACGCCGGACCTGCGGACGCCCTCGCCGCTCTCGGAGGGGACGAGCCGGCGCCGCCTGCCCTCACGGCTCCAGCCGCCTCAAGCAGCATTCTGCGGGTAATGACTCGGGATGATTCTGCTCCGGCCTCGCTCCAGAACCCCGTCTTGTGGAGGGAATCCAGCATAAGGGCAGAACATGAGGCCACGAAGAAAGAGAACGGGGCCCATGACCCAGGGAGCCCTCCCGGGGGGCCGTACCCCCTCAGGTCCCCGTGACCGCCCAGAAGGTGGCGGTGCCGTCACGCTGGCTGTGCGCCTGCTACCTCACCCCGGCAGCCGGGGATTTGCACGGACGCGGACCCCAGGCTGTGCTGCTGCTCCAGGAGTGCAGGGGCCCCACTGTGAAGGGAGCCGTCGCTGCCCAGGTTTGCTGAGGTCCTCAGAAAAGAATCCTGATGCCCACGGTAGGAACCTGCCGGCCCCAGAGCTTTCCACCAGCTACGGGCATCATGGAGCCACGGTGGAGGAATCCAGACCTAGAGACTCCAGAGTCAGAGTCTCGGGCCCGGGGAGGCAGCGAGGGCACGAACAGAGCGCAGCTCACCACTCCCAGCTCGCTCAGCAGTGTCCAGCCCGTCACGTCACCATCTCTCCTGTACGGAGTGCAGGCTCCCCCTCCAGTGACAGGAGCCCCCACCTGACCCACGTGCCGTCCGCTGGGTGAGGTCTAGGACTGGAGCTCCCTGGGGCGGCAGAGGGGAGGGCCGCTGCTGCGACAGGCTCAGGCGGCTGTGCTCTGCCTCTGAGGCCCTGAGACAGTCGTCCCCGTGGCCTGTCCTCCCTGGGGCTGTCCTCCCCGTGGCTGTCCTCCCCGTGGCCCGTCCTCCCCGTGGCCCGTCCTCCCCGTGGCCCGTCCTCCCCGGGGGCCTCCTCCGGCCGTGCAATTCCCAAAGACTTTCTTTCCTCGGCCCGCCCCACCCCGCAGCCTCGCCCCGCCCGACACCCCGTGCGCTGGCCCCCAGCCGGACTCCCCCCGGACCCTCTCCTCACCGACAGGAGCGAAAGCCCGGCCGCACCTCGGCCTCCCTCCCGGGCCCCGCACCCCGGGTCTGCGACACGGTGGACAATTAGAAGCTGGATGAAGGACCCCAAACGCGTGTTTTCCGATGAGACCGCGGGGCTGACCGCCGGGAGAAGGGAAGGGACGGGGTGAGCCCGGCAGCGCCCCAGCTTCCTGCCTGGCGGGACGTCCCCGAGGCCGCCAAGTGGTGGCAGCACTGGGCAAGCTTGGGCGGCCCGAGGGCTGGGAAGGACGTGTCCCTGTGTCCACCGGCTCCCAGGGCGGGACCCGGGGGCCGGTGGCTGACCCAGTCCCAGAGCTCCCACGGGCCAGGGCAGGGGGTCTGCAGGTCCCACGGGGGGCTCAGGGGAGGCCCCGGAAGCGCCACACGGCGGTCAAGGGGTGGCCGGTCCCTGCCGTGCAGGCCGCCCAGAACCACTAAAGACAAACAGGCTTCAAGATGAAAGCCGCACGTGAGCGAGTTAACTTCCTGCCGGAACTCTTGTAACGCCCCACGAAGGAAGACGGGGACCCTGGCGCGGCAGCACAGCCCGCCGCGGCCGGCACGGAACAGGCCCGCTGGGAGCGCGGCCGACAACCACAAGACGACGGTCAGTCGAGACGGGTGAGGCGCTAGGGGTAAGCGCTAAAGTGGCGACGTTCTTGGAAGAAAGTAAGGGTAAGTTTTTGTGAACTTGGGTTTGGCGGTGGATTTTCTGATATGACGTTAAAGTCATAAGCAACAACAACTAAATAGGTAAGCTGACTTCATCCAAACAAAAACCTTTGTGGATCTAAGGACCCTACTGACAGAGACAAAGGGAGCTCACAGAATGAGAGAATGCACGCCAGTCATGTCAGCAATAAAGTAACATCCAGAACATGTGAAGATTTCGAACTCAATAGCCACCCTCCCCGGACAACTCAATTTAAAGGTGGGCAAAACGGGGCTACGACAGACTAGGAGTTTCCGCACGGCACGGGAGACCACCAGCAAAAGGAAAAGTCAACTTTTATCCGAAAAAGATGAAAACACTACCTCAAAAATATACCTGCGCCGCTGTGTTCACCGGAGCATTATTAACGAAGGCCAAGACAGAAAAACAGCCCACGTGCCCATCCGCAAACGAAAAACAAAACATGGTCCATCCACACGGGGAGGTGAAGCAGCGAAAGGAAGGGACCGGCCTGCCGCAGCAGGGACGGACCTCGAGGACGCCGCGCTCAGTGAAAGAAGCCAGACGCGAGGACAAACGCTGAATGATTCTTCTTCTGTGAGGTCCCTACGGTCACCAAATTCATAGAGACAGAGTGCAGGGTGGTGGGGGCAGGGACGAGAGGCGAAGGGACTTCGTGCCTCACGGGGACAGATGCGAAAGTCCTGGACGCGGATGGTGGCGATGGGTGCACGGCACCCTGACTGTGCTTAATGCTACCGAACCGCACACTTAAAAAATGGTTAAAATGATATATTTTATGTTACGTATAGTTTACCATAATTTAAAGAACTCTCCCCAAAAGAAGCCAAAACACGTTTCAGAAAAACTAAAGCAGAGAGAAGTCGTTGCCAGCAAGTCTACGCTGTAAGACGTGTTAAAGGACATTCTTCAGATGGAAGGAAATGACGCCAAAACGGAAATCCGGATCTGCATAGGGCAGGCAGAGCACCAGACAGCGGATACGCTCGTAAATACAAAAGAGAGTTTTTCATTTAACGTATTTGGAATGTAATGGACCGTTTAAAGCAAAAATAGTAACAACATGTTGTGAACTTTATAACAAACTGTAAAAACAAAGCCTATGACAATAAAGGACAGGAGTGAGAACGGGAGCGTGTGTTGAAGGCCCCTAAACTCCACGTGCAGTGGTATGACGCCATTCCAAGGCAGACTGTGACACGGTAAAGATGCATGTCGTAGGGGCGCCTGGGGGCTCAGTTGGTTGAGCGTCCGACTTCGGCTCAGGTCACGATCTCACGGTTCGTGGGTTCGGGCCCCGCATCGGGCTCTGTGCTGACAGCTCAGAGCCTGGAGCCTGTTTCGGATTCTGTGTCTCTCTCTCTGACCCTCCCCTGCTCACACTGTCTCTCTCTCTCAGAAATAAATAAAACATTAAAAAAAAATTTAAAACAAGATGTATGTTGTAAACCCAATAAATATCCATAGAAATTAAAATGAAGAGCTACAGCTTATTAGCCAATAGTTCAACTAAAACGAAAGCCTAAAGATTCATTAATTCAAAAGGAGGAAACTAAAAACAAGATGGGACAGACAGAAAAAACATCGAGACGAAAGACCTAAACCCACTCCCATGGATAATTATCCAGTGGGGACCCCAAGGGCAAGACAGAGCCACTTACACTGGAGAAGCAGCAAGGGCCAGCTCCATGCCGCCTACAAGGCACATGCTCTCAGTGCAACACACGTGGGTTAACAATACAGGATGGAAAAGGTATCGGTGCAAATAGCCCATCGGAGGGCTGGGGGTGTCTCCTGCCAGACACGGCTGCTCCAGGATGAGGAACGTGACCAAGAGGGACATTTTACACCGGAAAGGGGCCCATTCAAAGTCTTGATCTACAGACACACACACACACACACACACACACACACACGGTCACAGAGCCGCAGAGGCACAAGGGAAGCTGCAGCTGATGGAATTGTGAAGACAACGAGACACATGCACATTCATGGCCCAGAGCCCCACAGCGCGTCCCACAGCCGTTGCACGGTGCGCAGTGAGGACGCAGACCTGGAGAGCACCACAGCTCACACGACCCACGGACGTGGGCACAGGTCCCTTCCCAGCAGTGCTGGATGCTCGCTCTGTGCAAGTGCACCTACAATACTCACCAGCGTAGACCACACACTAGGCACAAAAGGTCTCAGTATAGTTTGGAATAATGAAGCTTTTTAAGTATATTATGTCATTAAATCAGAATTAAATCAGAAATCAACAACAGAAGCATATCTAGAAAACCTCCCAAGATTTCAACGTTAAACGGGAACACCCCCCAAATCTCCCAGGAGCCAAAGAGGAAATTACCAGGCAGATCAGGGAATACTTTGAACTGAATGAAAGTGAAAGCAGCATAAAGAACTTTGTGGGAGGTGGTTAAAGCCATCTCCTAGAGGCAAATGAGTAGCTTTATGTGCATAGCTTTCTAGTTTCTAGTAGAAAGTAGACGTAGGTGGTGTTGATAAATGTCTGTGGAACGCGGGACGTGTAAGCTGGCTGGAGTTACACGGGCCTGTTTTGGGGTTTCCAAACCCACAGGCACCGGTCTTTTACACTGTGAACCCTCCACGCCTCCAAACAAAAGACGGGTGACCCCAGTGGTGTCACTCGGCACCTTTCAGCCTCTGCAAGCTTTCCAAATGTTCTGAAGTGCACGGACATCCATCTTGAAATAGCGAGAGACACCCTAGCAGGAGGCCCTAGTCTCCACTTTGTTGGTGTCACGGTGCATCAGACCCAAGCCAGCACTGAGTGTCCGGGCTCCCTCGGTGTGGTGGGCTCGACCACGTGCCCCCAGGTGCTCACGGACCACTGGGTCCAAGCCTCCCCTTTCTAGTGCCAGGGCATCTGCCGCAGGCCCCTTCCCTCTGATCACGGCCAAGCTGAGCCTGGGCCACAGGGCGAGGGCACACACAGCCCAGGGCTGTCTTGTCCACGAGATGTCATTAAATTCGGGAAACGGAGTGGTGAACAGGTCAGCAGCGAGCAACAGCAAACTCGACTCCCCTTTTCCGGACAATTCTACCTTCCTTGCCACACAAGAGTCCCATCCGCACACTCAGGCAGACTTCTCCTCACCCTGTTTCTCACGGACACACCCAGCCAGTCTCTTGGGCAAATCCAGGGGAAGAGACAGGTCTCTAACACCAGCCGGCCACTCCGGAGAGCTGGCGGGGCTGACGGTCCCTCTGCAGGCAGCCCCCGCTTCCCCCAGCCCCACGTTCACTCTCCTCCGTCCCCAGCTGCCAGCAACGGCACCCTGAAATCACAAGCAGGTCCATGGCACACGACGGTCACCCTGCCCTGACCACCCTTCCTGGCCACGCTCCGGGGAAAACACCCTCCCAACCCGCCTCAGGCCTCCTTGCCCCTCAACGCCACTTTCCACGACGGAGATTCGGTCCCCACTCGGGGCCCAGAATCCTGGGACAAAGCATTCGGACTCCCAGTGTCTGAAACGCAGCGCAAATCCAGGACACGGCGTGCCTACCGGTCCCGGGGACGCCCAGCTCCCCGACGTCCACAGGACAGCCTCCCAGCTGCCCGGAGGCGGTGCTTCTCCCCTGTGCCGGGACGGGGCCCCTGAGCGGGGCAGACCCTCCTCCCAGGAAAGGCCTCCTTGGACTGTTCTGGGATAGAACTGGAGGTCCTGGGGGCCTCTGTCCACCCGACCGAGTCCTTGGTCTTCCCGCAAGGGCGGGTATGACCCCATGATAGACAGACACTGCCTTTCTCAGTTCACGATTTCCTAACTCCACGCACATTGTGCAAATGTGCCTATTTGCTGGTGGAACCAGCATTGTTTCAATTTTTGTTGGTGGAAGTTCCTTTTGCTTAGTTGAGAGCGGACTCATTTCACATATAAACGTAAATAGGATATACGCAAGCAGGCGGCTGAGAGTCAGTCCCCAAAAGAAACGTCACGGTGGCTGTGCAATTTTGGCATCAGGGGGAAGCCCTGGGGATGCCCCGTGCTTGTCTCCGGAAGAAATGCCGGGTTTCCAGAGAAGCTGCCCATGGGGACGGTGAGGCAGCCCGAGCTGTTGGGGAGCTGGCAGGGGGCGGTCGTCCGGAGCCACCAGCACCCAAGCTCTGGCACACCACCCGGCCCCACACACATTTATGAGTGCGTCTGTGGCACATCGCTCCACTCCACCAAGGCCAAGTTCAGAATCACCTCGGCAGGGTGGCCTTGTGATACAGTGGGTCCCTGGCAAGTGTCTGCGTTGTGAGGAGAAACGATGTGCCCACAGGGACACAGACGGCCCTTCCAGCTGGGTCGGGCCACGTGGGGACGAGGGGACGAGGGCGAAGGGGCAGGAGCTGTGCCCGAGAGGACCCCGAGAAGAACAGATTCAGGGGGAGCCACGTGCCCGCAGGCGGCGGGGGCCGAGTGGCGTGGAGTGCGGGCCCGGGGCAGGGAGGGCACCAGGAGGCCACTGGACGTGGGGACCGAGGGCAGACTCGGCAAGAACTAACGCTTTGTCTGTAACAGGAAAAGAATATCTCGGGACAAGCAACAGCCAGCGTGGTTCAGCAAGGCTGGAGGTCGAGTCCTGCTCAGCACGCAGGGCGGCGGGGGAGCAGACGAAGCAGGGCCCGGCTCACTCTGAGGGTGGCCCGTGCCCACACGCTGCACCCCTGGCCCCTGTGTGCAGCCTCTGGCCAGCCTCCCTCACTCCCACGGTGGCCGGTTCTGCCCTGCACCCCTGCCGAGGACTCACCCCGTGAGAGCACTGCTGAGCCACCAGAAGTGGGATTCAGAAAGGCGTGTCCACAAGAACCCCCAGGCACGGAACGTGGGCGCAGCGCAGGACAGGGCCCTCACCACACCTTGCAGTGAGCAGGGGCAGGGCGCCCGACCCCCGGGGCTCCCGCGTCCTGCCCTTCCCGAGGCAGCCACGGAAGGACCGTGTCACCGGACCCCCACTTACTCAAAGTACTCAGTGGCGGGCGTGGTCAGGAAGGTGTGGTTGGCGCCCGAGCTGGAGCCGGCGGAGTGCGCGTCTGAGCAGTTGGGGGTGTTCCACGTGTTGTTGCAGTGGACCCACGGCAGCTCCGCGGCGAAGGAGGAGAAGAAGTAGTGCAGCGCCCAGGCGATGATGACGTTGTAGAAGAAGCCCACGTACAGGGAGATGAGGATGACCGTGAAGCCCACGCCTAGGGCAGGGGAGCACACAGCGGTCAGCAGAGCGCACGGCCACCTCCCCTCGCCTGGGCCGGCGCCTCGGACCTCGGACGCCAGGCAACATCTCTAAGCACCAGAGACAACCAGTGAGAGCTCGGATGCCACGCTTCCTGCCACGGCCACAGAGCAGGGGCTGCGCCCAGCCCCCAAAGCAGCCGTGGCCACCCGTGTGCACCTGGAGACACGCAGGGTTGCCAGGGCCACCCTGGAAGAACCAGTCACCCACAGACAGGTGGCGTGACTGGGACCGTCTGTGGCTATCCACTGCCACCAGCAGTCACTCCACATCAATAAGGTCATGCAGGGCCACCAGGCCAGGCAAAGCTATCAGTCACCTAGTGTCACCCATCACTGTGCAAGACCATCTGGGGCCCAGGAATACAGAGCACCACCAAGACCCAACAGACACCACCCCAAACCATACAGGGTCCCCCATGAATACCTAGTAGCTCCCAGAGCCATACAGGGTCACCAACGGACATTAGATAACTAGGGTCTGCCATGGTCACACACAGATACCAAGAGCTACTCAGAAACATTTATGGGCACCCATAGCTGCTCATACCCCCTCAAAAGCAAGCAGGGCCAGCAGAGTCGTCTGGATTTATTCATAGGTACCTAGAGCCACCTGGAGTCACCCAGGGCCATGCATGACCATCCAGGGTCACCCAGGGCCATGCATGACCACCCAAGGTCACCCAGGGCCATGCATGACCACCCAGGGTCACCCAGGGCCATGCATGACCACCCAGGGTCACCCAGGGCCATGCATGACCACCCAAGGTCACCGGGGCCTGAATGACACTCAAGGTCACTGGGGCCATGCATGACCATCCAGAGTTTCCTGAAGCCACTGAAGGCCTTTTCAAGTGACCTTTCCAGGATCACAAAACCTGGCATTTGGGATCAGTCACGGAGGGGCTCCCGGCCCCTGGTGAACTAGGGCAGAGTGGCAAGTGGTCTTGGGGGCTGTGCTGTCCTGACTCGTGGCAGATGGGTCTGGCCTCCACGCAAGGGCCAAGATGCCCTTCTTCCTCGGTGCCAGGCGAGCAGGCCCTGGTCCTGCCCCGGCAGCCCCAGCAGCAGGCCCCGCGCAGGCTGTTTTCATTCCGACTCTGCTTCTCAGCTTCCCAGACAGGACCCGTGGGGACTCGGGCTCCGGCCTGCTGCGCTAAAGCCGCGTTGGCTGCCACCCCGCGTCCTGCCCGCCTGGGGGTGGAGCATGCCGTCCAGGTGGCGTTTATAGGGAGACGCTTGGGTTGTCCTTTATGAACAGAACCCTGAGGAGAAGTAACTTTCATGCTCAGGGCACCTCATGAAAGCTGCCTTCCGATCCTGAAAGCGGAGAGAGAGGCAGTAAAACTTACTGGTGCGCATACGCTAAACAGGTCCAGGATCGGGCGCGCCCTAAAAGTGCAATAGGCCCTGTGTGTGAACCCTCTCGGAGGCCGTGGGAGGAAGCGGCAGTGACCCCAACACAGTTTTCTCTGCAAGGCCCCCAGCATAGACTTGGTCCCCCCTAAAAAATGGTGCATCGCAACGCTGCTCCCTGGGTTCCTCAGGAGAGAGGCCGGGCTGTGATTTACAGCGAATCTGCCCAGGCAGCGTGCCGGGGGAAGCCGTGCTCCCCAAAAAAGTGCTGCGGGGAAACGGTGCTCCCCGGAGGATGTGCTGAGGGGAAGCCGTGCTCCCCAGAAAAAGTGCTGCGGGGAAACAGTGCTCCCTGAAGACGTGATGCGGGGAAGCCGTGCTCCCGGGACAACGTGCTACGGGGAAGCTGTGCTCCCAAGAGAGAGAAAGAGCGTCTCTTGGCAGGGAAGCCGTGCTCCCGGAAGATGCTGTGTAAAAGCCCTGCGATGTCAGGAAGAGACATCCCAGAAGGTTCTCCCCCTGGCAAGGTGCTGACTGTGGGCCGCCTGACTTGAATCATTTTAAAGGTTAAAGGGTCTGCGAGCAGAACCTGGGCCTGACGCGAGGGAGTCAGGGGGCCTCTGAGCCAGCACTGGGCAAACCAGCCCCCGTCGGGAGGAAAGTCAACCCAGCCCCTGACCTTTCCCTGCGCCCGATGCTCAGTGCAGCCACCCTCTTCTCCCAGGTAGGTTTCTCAACAGCCCTGCTGGGCAGCTCAGTCCACCTATTAGGCGTGCCCATAGGCGCCACAGGCGCCAGAGGCTCTCCGCTAATCGGGGTCCCACCTCCCGTGCTGCCCTCCAGGTCCTCAGGAAGGTGGCTTCGCGAAGGTTGGCTGCTGTGGAGTCGCTCAGGCTCTGTCCCAGGTGGACAGCCTCACAGCCTCCCACAAGCCCGGCCTGGGCCACGTCTGGGTCCCATTCCATCACCCAGGGTCCCTCTCGGGCGTTGCCTGATCCTAAGCATCGCCAAGAGCCTCTAAAGCTGCACTTGACAGACCTCTTCCTTCCCGGCTGGTGTGGGACGAGGCGCCCCCGGCGGGGTGGGGTGGCCCTGTCCCGGAGTTCCCAAGAGACTCAGGAACCTGGCTGGCTCCTGCCGCCCCGCCCCCAACTCCACCCTTCCTGTCCCCCACCTCTGTCCCCCACCCTGCTCCGCCCCTGCCTCCGCCCCTGCCCCCAGCTCCCCTTCCTGCCCCCCACCTCTGCCCCCACCCCTGCCCCCGCCCTGACCCCCCGCCCCTGCCCTGGCTCACTTCCTGCCCCACCTCTGCCCCCCACCCCTGCCCCCGCCTGACCCCCCGCCCCTGCCCCCAACTCCTTCCTGCCCCCCACCCTGTCCCCCTGCTCCTGCTCCTGGGAAGCTGGGGGCTAAACGTGGATTTTCCAGCCACTGATCTTAACGTCCAGTTTCTGAAGCTTGTTTTCCTTAGTATTTCTTTATGTTAATTTTATAACCTTTAGCTTTTACAGTAAATTGTACGTATTTTATCTCATATTAAGCTACTTTAAATTCTTTTTAGAAAGAGGCGCTTGATACGTCACACCAAAGTATTATTCACTACAAATTATCACAACTGCCTTACACTCCATAAAACGGGGTGGCCGTGTCTTCACACACAGGGAGGCAGGTCTGGGGCTGGCAGGTAACCAGACACGGACGCGGGCAGCCGGTGGGCCCCACCCCCACCCCCACCCCCACCCCACGCACGCCCACTGCCTCCAGAGCCTGGGGAGCGCCGGCCACAGAAGACGCTCCTGGAGGAGCAGCCTGGCGGGCCTCACGAGGGTCCCTGCAGGTCACCCTGGGGAGGGGCGGGACAGAGACATAGAGAGATAGGGAGAGACACGGAGACAGGGAGACACACAGAGAGAGACAAAGAGACAGAGAGAGAGGAAGATGGGGATCGAGAGACAGGGACACAGAGGGAAACAGACAGGAAGAGAGATGGGGAGAGACAAGAGAGACAGAGACAGGGAGAGAGAGTCTACCCACAGGGGCCCTCCGCACGGATGCCCGTCCGGAGCTGGACAGGGGCCTGGGGCTGCGTGGGGCCTGGACGCGGGGCTGTGGGGCACAGTGAGATCTGAAGGGAGCGGGTCTGCCCTCGGGTCCTCCTGCCGGAAGGAGGGGAGACGCCCACACCTGGACCCCACTGGTCTCCAAGGGCGCGGGAACTCCTACCTACCGGGTCATGTCTTCCTAATCACCCCTTCATTAGGATTAAGTCCTCTGAGATCTTTGCAAATCATCTACTGATACTTTATAAACCGCAGCATAAAACCCACACTGGCAGCTTTTCCAGAGAACATTCTTCTCGTGGCAGGACACGCAGACGCGGGGTGGTGGGGGCTCCAGACACAGGCGGATTGCTCGGGGGTCCCCCTGGTGGGACAGGGGGCCAGGCTGGGGCATGAGAGAAACGGACACGGATGTGCTGCAGGCCCGCGGGGCGATGCCCACAAAGCCGGCAAGCAGAGCCCGCGGTCTGGGGGGCAGTGGGAGGCCACCGCCGCCCCGCACTCCTCCCCCCAATCCAGGTCACCACGGTGCATCCATACGGCACCGACCACAGCACTCGCCGTGGGCTGTGAGTGCGCCCGGGCTCTGGCCGCGTCCACACCCCACCGGCTGAGACGCCAAGCATCTGCTCCCGGTGCCTGGAGTCTGCTGTTCCCCTGCCACGTCCCTCGGTCAGGGCTTCACGGCAGAAGGGGCCAGCGGCCGGCTTCTGTGTGCGACCCTGCAGGGGACACGCCCAGTCCCCTGGCCCCCAAGCCACAGCCTGGGGGTGCAGTGGGGTGGGGGTGGGGGCAGACCTGTCTAGTTCTGTTTGGGGGCCCAGGGATCACGTAGCCCAGGGACAAGCTGCTACTGTCCTGAGGCTCAGCAAGCGGGCCCCGAAGAAGGAAGCCCGCACAGCACCTGGGCACACGGGCCGGGCGTCCCCGTGCTGGGAGGGCGACGCCCCCGGAGCCCCCGCTGCTCGGCTGTGAGCAGCTGCCGTCACTGACCGGGACCCACCGCCCGTCCTCGCGCCCTGGAGACCAGAGGGCTTCGGTTCTGCTCTCGGGCAAGCACACCGACTCCTCAAGGGCTTCTCTGGAAATCCATGCACCCATCTTTCGGGAACCACTGTCATAATGAAAGCCGGCAGTGCCCCCGTGTCTCCCCCACGAATCCTTCCCGAGCCCCGGGCTCCTGAGGCGGGTGCGGCCTGGAGGCTGCTCTGGGGGGCGGGAGGCCTGGGATCAATCCCAGCTGCCCCCTCAAGCCCCGTACCCTTCGGTGCCAGAACCTCCAGAACGGGGCGACGGAGAGAGCCCTTCCCCGGGGTCCTCACGAGGTGGAGGGAGGCGGCCCCGGAAAGCTGGGCACTAGGCACGGCCCTCTGCTCGGCACAAGGTGTGCTTGCCTCGTGGCGCCCTGGCATCCCAGCAGCGCCGGAGGGCTCAGTGCGAAACCAGATCGCTAGGTACCCGGCAGGTGGCCCGCCAGAGAATGGAGAGTGGGAGCAGATGGAGCTGGACAGGGGACGGGGGGGCGGAGGGGGCGGGGGGTGGGGGCGGGGGTACGGGCGGGGTGGTAGGCAGGTGACAGATGGGTGGCACGGGAGGGACGACAGGTGGGTGTGCAGACAGACAGCGCACGGCAGGGGGTTGACTGGTAGGTGGATGGACATGGGTGACAGACAGCATGAGTTGAATTGCGTCCCCTCCAAATTCACGTGCTGGATACTGAGCCCCCGGACATCACAGTGTGACCCTATTTGGAGGCAGGCCTTACAGGGGCGACTAAGGGGAGCTGAGGCTGAGAGTGTGAGCCCTAGCAGGACCGGCGTCCTTAGAAAACAGGGACATTTCGTTATAGAGCCGCGTGTGGGGTTCTGAGACGGATTGCCGCCCACAGCCTCAGGAAGCATCCGTTCTACCGGCGCACCCCGGTTTCGGATTTCTAGCTTCCAGAAGCGTCTACTCATCAGGGCGCCCGGTTTGTGGAGGGGTGCGTGCAGCCGTGGCAAACCCACGCAGAGTTGACAGGTGGACGGACCGTGACGGGCAGAGGACAGACTGACAGACAGACGGGTGCTTTGTCCATCTACCGCGGTAACACTGACCACCTGGCGTCGCGGCAGGGCACGCGCTCCCGAACCCTCTGTCGTCTCAGAGCGACAGCAGGGCCAGGGTTAAAATGGCACGTCCAGGGCCACCGACACCCAGCGCAGCAGGGCCGGACGCGCAACACGTGGGCTGTGCCGCCCCAGGCGCGGGGGGCGTCCCGCCATTACCTTTCAGGATGGGGCAGATCTTCCAGACGCCGGCCGCCCCTTCCCTGTTGAACTGCCCCAGGGCCAGCTCCATGTAGAAAAGCGGCATCCCGGCAATGACCATGAAGAGCAGGTAGGGGACCAGGAAGGCGCCTGCGGGACGGGACAGCGCGTCAGCCCGGGGTGGGGGCGCGGGCTGCGGGAGGGCCCGTGAGGTCGCGGGGCCGCAGCCACCCCAGCGCCGCCCACAAGCAGGCCCCGGGCACGACCATGTCCACCCATCTCCCGTGTGTTTCTCGCTGAAGCTCCCCGCATGGCACCCCCCAAGGGGAAGCCCCGGCCGGGCTGGCTGAGCCCCTCTCTCCATGGCTGCCCCCCACTGTCATCAGCGCCCCGACACGTCCCCGCTGAGACCCCAGCCGTCCCTTGTGCCACATTATGAAACCAGCCCAGGAGCAGAGCAGACAAAGCCCCTGCCCACGCAGCAGCTTTGTCCTGGGTCCTGCCCGCCCCTGCCCTGCAGACGCTGGCCTCTCCCCTGCTGGGCGGCAGCTCCTCTGCGAGCTGAGGCCAGCCCGGCCTGCACGGCTGTCACCCCCTGCCCAGCTCTCCGTCCTGAGCCTGCGCCACCCGGGGGCTGTGGCTGGCAGGTGCCGGTCGAGGGCCCGGAGTCCCCCCAGGGTGGCGCCTGGTCCTCCCGCGGCAGCCCCTCGTCCCAGGCGCAAAACTGGGGGTCCCCCAGTCCTGCCTACACGAGGGGACTTCGCCGCGCCCTCTTCCTGCGGTGGGGGGGGCGGGGAGGCCACGGCTCTGTGTGTGCAGCTGGCCGCACGTCCCTGGGCCCCAGTGTTCTCCCCTCAGCCCGGGGTGGGGGGGCCCGGGCGGTCCCTCCCCAAAGCCGTCACGTGCGGTAGTGGGTGACTGCGGGGCATGGGCGCCAGGGCTCAGGGGAGCGAGCACTGGCCCAACGGGCTTCCCCGCTTAGGGTTTTGGGTGACCTGTGCCTTATTGTCGTTTTCTAGTCCAGAGGCAGTTGAGGGTCTAGGGCTGGCTGAGTTCGGGGGCAGGGGGAGGGAGACGGGGTCCCTTCAGGGTTTTCCCCGTTCCTCCAGATTCCAGGGGCTCCATACACTTTTGTAAATACTGGTTTAAGTCGGCCAAAGATCCCACTCTGCGGACTTTCGAGAATTTTTTCCCCAAAGCGAGAGGCATCTTTGAGAACAGAAGGCAGAGCCGTGCTGCCTCTGGCCACCAGCCCTGTCCCTGCTCTGCCGGCCTCGGGGCCGCGGGCGGGAAGCGCAGGTGTCCAGTGAGATGGCCCCAGCCGCGGACTCTGCACCTGCGGCTGCTCGGTGAGGGGCTGTCTCCGTGCCAGGAGCCCCCAGCGCCCCTTGCAGCCCCCTGCACAGTCGGGAGGCAGGGAGGGCCAGGCTGGGACTCACCGCCGCCGTTTTTGTAGCACAGGTAAGGGAAGCGCCAGACATTGGCCAGGTCCACGGCGAAGCCGATCACTGACAGGAGGAAGTCGATCTTCTTGCTCCAGGTCTCCCGTTCCTGGGGCCCCACGGGGGTCTGCGGGGGGTGGATGAGGGTGGAGCTCGTCAACTGCACCCCATTCTGCTCCTTGACCAGGACGAGCTCCACCGCCTTGGGGCCCGTGGTGTTGGGCTCCTTGGCTGGGGCCACGGCGGAAGACATGGGCACCACCGGGCGCTCGCTGTTGCTCCTGGGCAGCCTGGGGCCTCGGGATTCTGCGCGTCCCGCGCTGGGTCTGCAGCCCGCACAGGAAATAAGCACACACAGGAACGCAGTGACTTAGTGGCCGGGCCTGCGGGCGCCTCGCGGCGAGAGCAGACACTGCGGCCGAGCAAGCACATTCCAAGCACCTAAGACACCACAGCCAAGGCTGAGGACAGGAGGAGACGGGGAAGCTCTTGCGGGCGTGGGGGTGGGGGAGCCCGTGCAAACCTCAGGGCACACACCTGCCTTGCCCCCCCTTCCCTGGCACCCCTCTCTGTTCCTATCAAAGTGCGTGCTGTGTCATCTCTAATTCTGTTTTTTAAAATGTTTATTTATTTTTTGAAAGAGAGAGACAGAGTGTGAGCAGGGGAGGGGCAGAGAGAGAGGGAGACACAGAATCCGAAGCAGCTCCAGGCTCTGAGCAGTCAGCACAGAGCCCGACGTGGGGCTTGAACCCACAAACCATGAGATCATGACCTGAGCTTAACTGACTGAGCCACCCAGATGCCCTGTAATTCTGCTCTAATAATAATGTGAAATGTCACCTCTGCCCACATTGCCAGGGAGCCATTTTACAATCGTCACATAGATTCAAAGTTAAGTCTTTCTAGCACATCTAGTCTTTATACACAGCAGTGAAGGTAAAGATCACGTTTTTATACCCAGAACCACCCATGGTGATTCCATTCCTCACTCGATGCCCCCAGGATGCCCTCCACCTGCGGCCGGGGACCCGGGCGCCCCCGCTGCAGGCGGGGACGCCACAGCACCGTCGGCATTTAGCTGGGGGCAGACTTGATCTTGTAGCCAGTAGAACCGCTTCCAAGACACTTTCCTAAAGCCCCGTGCAGCATAATCGAGGAGAACAGAAGAATCACACACAGACCACACAGCAGGTGGCCCCGATGGCTGCCGAGAGTGCCTTCAAACAGGCTTCTGGGTCCATCAGCATCGTTTCCACTGTACATACATGCACGCACACACATGCCTGCACACACACACATGCAGAGAGACACACATATACACATGCACACCCACACATTTGCACACTCACACAACTCACACAGACACGCATGCACACATGTGTACACACATACACAATGCACACCCACATACACGCACACGCACACACGCACACACAACACACACGCGAGCACACGCACACACATGCGCACACACAGATGTGTGCATACACACATATGCACATGCACACATGCCCTGGCTGAAGCAGAATAACCGATGTCGGCTCTAATGGGCGTCATTTTCCTCTGCATCCAGACTGGAACACCAACACACGGACGTAAGTTACTTTCCCCGCCACCTGCCTGCGGCCCCTTCTCCAGGGACGCACCCAGCCTTCCCGAGATGTGGGAAAACCGGGTCGGATCGGAGGCGCTGAGGACCAGGTCGGGCCGCCTGCAGTGGGGTGCAGCGGGGAGGGCTGCGGGGTGCAGACCGCGAGCCCGGTGTGGCTGCAGCGATGGCCCTCACAGGAGGAGACCCGACTCCTGAAGCTGCGGCCTCAGGGGCCAGGTTTGGGCCGGGAAAGCAAAACGTGGGCTCTCGGAAATCTCCGGAGAGGCCGCACTGGCTCGCTGGCCCCTGTCCCTCCTACAGGCAGCGCGGGCACGGAGCCCCGCTCCTCGGCGTCCACACCGCATCCGAGCCACCCGACCATCTCCTGCCGAGACAAAGCGCCGGCCGAGAAAACCACCCCTATCGGACCCGGAACCGCTTCGCCCCCGTCTGCCCCACCCTGTTCAGCAGGGAGGACGCGGCGGCCGCAAGGGCCCGCGCGACCCCCGGAGCTCCAGGGTCCCCCCGGGCGCGATCCGCCCCGCCCGGCTTCTCGGCCGCCGACGGCCGGAGGTTGCGCACGGCGTTGTCGGGGCGCCCTGCACCCCAGTCCGCGACTTCTGGAGACGCCGCGGTGTGCAGCACGCCGTGGCCCCGACGGTGCCCGCCGCGGCCCCGCGCCGCCGGGCTTGGGCTTCGGGGTCCGCCCCGCGCCGCCGGCTTACCTGCCCGCCCGGCCCCGTCTCCGCGCTGGGGTCCGGCGGGCGCGGCCTCGGGGCTCTTATGCGGTCGCAGGCCCGCCCCGCCCCCCCGCCGTCGGGGACGCCGCCCGCCCCGGCTCCGCCCCCGCCCCGCCCCGGGTGGGCGGAGGACCAGCCCCGGGCGCGCCCCCGCCCGGGTCCCCGGACCTGACGGCCCCGCGCGGGCGGAGGCGGAGGCGGAGGCGGTGGTCCGAGGCCCGCAGCCCGCGCAGCTCGCCCTCCGCCCGGGATCCCGCGCCTCCCGGGGACACGTCCGGGTCCCGGGTGTCGCAGGACCGAGACGGCGGCTTCCCGGAGGAACCGGCCTCGCTGTCCCCGCGCACCCGCGTCCGCCCCGGGGGAGCGGCGGGCGGGGAGGGAGCGGGGCGGCGGGCGCGCCGCGCACAGAGCTGGGCGCCCGCCTCCCCCGCCCCGCTGCTGCGCGGACCCCGCTTGCCAGCGGTCCCGCGGCCGGCGCCCCGGGCGTCTCCAGCCAGGCTCGCGCGGAGCACGACTCCGCGGCGGCGCGGGACCCCGGGGGCGGGTCCGGCTGGTGCTGTGCTGTCGCGCCCCTGGCCCCGCGGCGGTGACCCCCTGCCCCCGCTATAGCTGGCGAGCTGGGGACCGGCCCGGGGCTCTCCCCCCCACCCCCGGGGCCACGTGCCAGGGCCTTGGGCCCCGCCCGAGGTACCTGGTGGTCGCCCGGGTCCGGCCCCGAGCAGGACGCGCTGTGCCCGCAGCGCGCATCGTACTGGAACCTTAGGGCCCGAACGGTGCGTACAGGAAGCCGGTTTCCCCGGCGGGGCCTGGAAAGCCATGGCGGTCAGTACCCACTCTGGGACCCAACGGACTCGGAATCTTTGCCGACATGCCCCCGGCGAGATTTTACATTTTGCAGGCCACCAACCAAGGCCCAGGACCCCGAGGTGCGCGGAGCGGTGTCGGGGTGAGTGGCCTCCGGGTGACCCAGCCTCTGGGCGTTAACCTTCCTCCTAAGTAGCCTTTGATTTTCCCAGTGTGCATTTGCGATGGGCGCCTCCACACGAGCCCCAGGCTCTGCGGGTCTGTCTGGGCCGCTGTCCTTGCTCAGCAGCGATCGGTGTGAGGGGACCCGAGTGCCCTTTCCCCTCAGAACCATTCATTCCCACCACCGCGCCAACGGGAGACCCCCTCACTGCCTTTCACCAGGCCCCCTGCTAACCCAGCTGTGGCCAATGCGACCGGCGGGGGCCCAGGAACGCTCTTCCAGGCTGAGCTAGAACCAGGGGACTCTGCCTCTGTCCCCTCGGCTGCAGTGACTTAAATACCGCAGGACGGAGGCTTATAAACAAAAGAAATGGATTTGTCCCAGCTGCGGAGGCTGTCGATTCAGGGTCAAGGCACTCAGTGGGGGGCCTGAGTCCTGATTCTGGTTCAGAGAGGTCTCTCTGCGTCCTCGCCTGGAGGGAGCGCCCCGGGGCTCCATCCTGGTGACCTGACCGCCTCCGGGATCATTGCACGGAGGGGGAGGATTTCAGCTCCTGACTGTGAGGGAGACACGATTCAGCCCCTGGAGCTCGGGGACGTGACAGCGATTCAGAAGATGCTGCCCAGACCACCTCGAAAGTGCGGCGCGGCGACGGCCCGCACCCAAGGGCTGTCGTCCCCGCATAGGCTCAGTAACTCAGGATTTAGGAAAAAGGAGTAATCCAACGAAAGAGCTTTAATCAGCAAGAACAAGGAAGCACATGGCCACCAAAGAAAGATTTTCTTTTCAGTAAGGGAACCCAAGACACAAATGATGATTTCAGATACAGATACTAAACCACGGGCACACGGTCCTTTCTCAGTGCTGGAGTCCGGAAGTCTGAGATCAGGGTGCCATTCAGGTCCGTGTCTGGGGAGCCTGCCTGGGCTTGTCCTCACATGGGGGGGAGGGGTGCTGGGGGGAGAGAGAAGTGGGGGTGGGGAGATAGAGAAAGTGCACTTTCTACTCTCTTCTCTTACGGGCACTAACCCCATCACCGGGCCCCTCCCACGTGAGCTCACCTAAACCCCATCACCTCCCCAAACCCCACCTGGGGCCCTTGGGGGTTAAGGCTTCAATTTTGGAGGGACACAAACGGTCTGTGGGTAACAGCTCCAGACTGAGGGGTTTATATTATTTACACTGAGCTGCGCCGTCCGAGGATTTCATTTCCTTCATTAGAAATTTTTTGTTGTCCTTTGAGTTAATTATTACCTGTTTTTCATTAATTTTCCACGTTCCTGTCATTAATTCAATTCCAAACTCTGCAGCAAAAGCATAAATCACCCCAACATCTGTTAAAACATGGGGGGCAGTTGTGATTTAGAGCCTCCTGCCGCTGCCCCAGCGGGACAGCTGGCTCTTCAGTCCCGCGCAGCCACCATCCTGGGAGTTGCCACGACCCCGACTCGGAACTCTCGGAAACGCCCCCCTTCACTGCACCCCGGTTTCCGGGGCCCCATGCGTGCTGCTTTCTATTTTATCGGCTTGGCCTCACCACCACCTGCTTCTCAGATCTCTGCACCACGAAGGAGAATCCAGGAATTCTATGTCAGCGCGTCCGGGTTAGAATTTGCCAGTAGGGGACAGTCACCTTGGATTAGACAGCTGTAAGCAAAGCGGATGCCATTAGCGCCCAGAGGTGTGCGGCCGGGACGCGTTAAGGTCTTAGCAGCCCCCGGACAGCTTTTCAGAACCACCTGCTATGCCTGAGGCAGTTGCTCGTGAGGGCTCAGCTCTGCCTTCAGCGCTGATTTCCTAAGTGCAGTAACTCAACTCAAATCCTGGTCTATGCAGCCGTCGACGCCGTGAATGCCCCCCAACCAAACAGCTATTGGGAAAGACCGTGAGGCCGGTTTCCCCTCACACGGCAGGGACAGCAGCACGCCCCCCTCTTATCTCAGCGCTCTGTCACCCCCCCCCAGCGCACTGCCACGTCCAGCCCCCCGCGCACAACGTTGGTCCCCCACACCGGGAACAGCGAGATGGGTCAGCCAGCAAGAAATGGAAAGTATCAGGATGCCTTGGGAAGACACCTGCTTACTAAGGATTGGGGGGGAATGTAAATATGAATATTCCGAAGCTTGCCATCGGGTTACATTTCTATGGGTCCACAGGTTTGGGACTGGTCAAGGAACCTAAGTAAAAGAGCTTGTTACATCTGGCGACCATGCCCCTAATGGAGAATCACCACATGCGGTGAATGTCTTGGATTTTTGGGTTTCTAACTGGGAACACTTCCATGACCCATTTACTGAGTCTCCCACCGGGAATGTGTTCACTTTTGAGGAGAGCCCCGCGCAGGAAAGGTTCTGTAACGGTGTGATTATTCTCGAACTTGAGCATGCACTGAAATCCCCTAAATAAACTTTATGGTGCATTAAGCACAGATCTCTGGGTTTCACCCCCAGATTTGGATTCAGTAAGTGTACGGTGGAACCCAAGAACTTTCATTTCCAACAAGCTCCCAGGTGGTGCTGATGCTGTGAGCTCAGGGACCCCCCAGAAATGTGGATCTAGCAGGACCAGTAAGCGCGAAGGCTCTCTGGAAGCCGGGGGCACCGTGTGGAGCCGCCGGCGCCCCTGTAGGTGGCCCCTCGTGCACACACTTCGAAAGCAGCGGTCGGGCAGTGTTCCCAGTGGGCAGAGAGCCCAGCGGTGCATCAGGCTGTTACGTAGCCAAGGTGGAGGGATGGCCAGAGAGAGGGGCCTCAGTCCACTCACGGGCATTGCCTAATGGTATGGCTGTATTGTGAGAGACTTCAAAGATTAAGAAACTGATGACAAAGTCTTTATTGGCAGACTGCACAATTATGCAGAAAATGTTAAGGAATCCTAAAATCAACTACTCGAGGGGCACCTGGGTGGCTCAGTCAGTTAATCGTCCGACTTCGGGTCAGGTCATGGTCTCACGGTAAATGGGTTCGAGCCTCACGTTGGGCTCTGTGCTGACAGCTCAGAGCTTGGAGCCTGTTTAGGATTCTGGGTCTCCCTCTCTCTCTCTGTCCCTCCCCTGCTCAAGCTGTCTCTCTCTCTCTCTGTCTCTCAGAAATAAATAAAACATTTAAAAAATTAAAAAAAATCAACTACTAGAATTAAGCAAATTTAGGAAGGTCATGGGATGTAACATAAGTCAATTGTATGTCTATATACTAGCAGCAATCAACTGTAAAATCCAATTTAAAATAATTTCACTTGCAATACCACCTAAAACAAATGCTTAGGGCTAAAATATGTGCAGTATCTCACAGGTGTTGAAAAGTAGGACACATTGCTGAGAAACTACAAAGGCTTAAATCAGTGGAGAGGTATACCATGTTCATTGTGGTAGGGCTCACATTAAGATGTTAGTTCTCAAATTAATGTACAGGTTCAACCTGATACTAACCAGAATTCGATCTTGCTTCTTTTGAAGAAATGTACCAATGGGTTCTAGAAAATATATGGAAATGTGAATGACCACTGCAGCCAAAACAGTCTTAAAAAAGAACTAAAACGGGGGACAGAGGAACCATCATTCATAATCCCACCATCCTAACAAACCCGATTTTATTTTTGCTGTCATTATCTTCCCATTTGTGTTCTCTTTTTAAAAACAGCTTTGTTGAGCTATAAATGACAAACAACAAACATATTTCAAGTGTACAATTTAATAAGTTATTTGTGTGGCTGTGGAAACATGAGCACAATCAGGATGATGAATATATTCATCCTTCTCAAACCCCCTTCTCCTTGGTGACCCATCTTTACCCCACCCCATCCCAGGCAACCACTGTTGCAGTAGCTATAGATTATTTTCCCTAGAATTTTATATACTTGGAACCATATAATAAGTACTGTTTTTTTTTTTTTAATCTGTTCTCTTCCACTCAGCATATTTGAAATGACTCTATGTCATGGTGTGAATCAGCAGTTAATTCCTTTTCTTGCTGAAATACTACATACTTAGAGCATAGTCCATTTACCCCTCACCTGTTGATGGGCATTAGGATGTTACAAATAAGACTACAATGCACATTTGTGGACAAGTCCTGTGTGGATACACGCTTCCATTTCTCTTGGGCAAGCACTTAGTTGTGGAATGACTGAGTTGTCTCGTAGATGTGTGTCTAACTGGTTTTAAAAACTGCCACCAGATTATTTTGCAAAGTGATTGTACCATTTTACATCTCCAGGAACCGTATTTAAGAGTTTCAGCTAGCCTACACCCTGGCAACACCTAGGATGGCCGGTCTTTTACTTCATCTGTCCTAACTGGGGTATGGCAGTGTCTCCTGGGTTAGGTCGTCATTTCCCTAGTGACAGGGATGCTTCAGGAGCCTCCCTGGTTGCCGTGGCCTTCAAGTTCTTGTCCGTGTCTGTTCAAGCATTTTGCACGTTGGATTGTTATATTATTCTTGAGTTTTAAGAGTTCTTTACATGCTTCAGCTCGGAATCCTGTATCAGACAGGTACTTTGCAAATCCTTTCCCCCATCTTGGATCATCGGTTTTCATTCTCGTTATGGAGTTTTCCAAAAAACAAGTCATTAATTTTGATGAAGCCTAATTTACCATTTTTTTCTTTTGTGGATCTTGCTTTTAAGCGCTATTTTTGAGAAATCTTTACCGAACCCAAGATCACAAAAATTTTCACCAAGTTTTCCTTTAAAATGTTTAAAATTTCAGGTTGTACATTACGTATATGGCCCATTTTAAATGGACATGGTCTGAGATATGGACAAAATTCATTGTTACAGGTAGACAGGCCATAGTTTCTGTTCCACTTGTGGAAAAGACCTCTTTTCTCCACTGACTCGCCCTTGCACCTTTGCTGAAAAATTGGTTGACCCATTTGTGTGGGTTTATTTCTCAGCTGTTTCCTTGATCTATTTCTCCATTTTGTCGGTTGCACTCTTGCTATGGATGAAGCGTGTTCTGCACCAAATTCCCTAACCCCCCGGCGATGGTACTGGAGGTGTGGCCTTTAGGAGGCAGTTAGATGAGGCCATCAGTCCAATTCCATCGATCCGGTAGGACCGCGGCCTTGTAACGGGGTCGACCTCTCTCCCTGTCTACCTCGTGAGGACGCAGCCAGACACTGGCCTCTGCCAGCCAGGAGGAGAGCTCTCGCCAGGAGCTGAACCGCACACACCTTGGGCTTGGACTTCCCGCCTCTGTGAGAAAATAACGTGCTGTGGTTTGAGCCATGCAGTCTATGGTGGTGTTGTTACGGCGGCCGAGTGACTAGTACAGCATTATCTTGGTCACTGCTGTGTTGTAATACATTCTCACGTCAGGTAATAAAAGCCATACAACTTTGTTGTCTTTCAAAGCTGTTTTGACTATTCTAGGCCCTTTTCCTTTTTATATCAATTTTAGGATCAACATTCCAATTTCCATAAAAACCCTGTTGGGATTGCTTTAGGTGGAGGCTGTCATTGATTTGTGACTTTTATTCTTTTTAAATCTAAGTATTTGATGCCATAAAGCTCCTAAAGTTTGAAATATTTTTGCTTACATTCATTTCAGAATATCTTCTAATTTCTCTTTTGACTTCTTTGAACCATTGTTATTTATAGATGTGTCAAATTAGTCTCCAAATATTTGAGGATTTTTCTGTATATATCTTACTCTTTGCTGGATGTGTCTCTTGTATTGGTATCTAATTTACTTTCTCCTTGGAGAATACGCTTGAATCCTTTTACGTTGGTTGGGACTCATCTTAGATTCCAGAGAATGGGTGACCTTGGTAGGTGCCTTACATGCATTTGAAAAGGCATATTCTGGTGGGTGATGTGTCAACTCAAATAGGTCAAGCTAGATTTACGGTTTTCATGTCGTCCGTGTCCTTACCCACTTCGGCACACTTGTCCGATCGGGGTTGAGAGGCAGGTGCCGAGATCCCAGGTGGATTGTGTGGACCAGCCCGTGTCTCCTGCACCTCTGTGTGTCCTCACCGCATGGATTGTGAAGCTCTGTGTGTGGGGCACACACCTAGGACCATTCTGTCCTCCTGGGGAGCCGAACCCTAACAACCTCTGCTCGAAATTGACTTCGATGGTAGAACCATCGCTCCGCATTCTTTCGAGTAGAGTGGCATCTGTCGTCTGCACTTTAGCCCCATTGTATCAGGGTGTTCTTTACAGGCATCGTGTAGTGAGGTCTTGCCTGTAAGCCCAGTCCTGTGGTTCTCCTGCTCCTGGGCGCGTGGGTGTTCAGATCATTTATATTTAATGTGAATGTTGATATGGTTGGGTTCAAACCTACCAACTGCTACTTGTTTTCTCTTTTCCCCATGTGTTCTCTGTTCCCTTTTTCCTCCTTCTCTGCCTTCTTTTGGATTGTCTTTTAAAATTCAACTTCCCCTCTTTTTTCTTTCTTTAAAAAAAATTTAATATTTATTTATTTTTGAGAGACACAGAGAGAAAGAGCAGGGGAAGGTCAGAGAGAGAGGGAGACAGAATCCGAAACAGGCTCCAGGCTCTGAGCTATTAGCACACAGCCCAATGCGGGGCTCGAACCCACGGGCTGCGAGATCATGACCTGAGCCAGAGTTGGCCGCTCAACTGACTGAGGCCCCCGGGCGCCCCGAAACTTCCCCTCTCTTGTTGGATCATTAGCTACATCTCTTTGTTGTGCTGCTTCAGCGCCTGTCCCAGTCTGCCGTCAAGGGACGGGCACCCTCCTCACACCACAGGGGGACTTTGCAGGACACGTGCTTTCCCTCCTGGCTGTTGTGATGTTGTGGTCGAATGTTTGGCCTCTGCACGCTGGGAACCCAAGCATGTGGAATACATTTTGCTTTAGACAGTCGATCGTCTTTTAAAAAGATTTAAATAATGAAAAAAGAAGTGTAATGTGTAATTCTCATCTCTGGTCCTCATTCTCTGTCGATCTAGATTTCAAAACTGTGTCATTGTCCTTCTGCTTTAAGGACTAACTTCGGTATTTCATGTAGATAGGGTCTGCCGGCGATAAATTATTTCAGATTTTGTAAACTAAAACCACCTCAGGGCAGCTGGGTGGCTCAGGCGGTTGAGCATCCGAATCTTCATCTTGGCTCAGGTCATGATCCCAGAGTCCTGGGATCCAAGCCCCTAGAGTTGGGCTTGAGAGTCTCTCTTTCCCTCTGCCCCTCCCCCACTCACCCGTGTGTGTGTGTGTGTGTGTGTGTGTGTGTGTGTGTGTGTGTGTGTGTGCGCGCACGCACGCACGCGCGCGCACTTGTTCTCTCTTTCTCTCAAAAAACCAAAAGCATTTACTTCTGTTTTGAAGGATATTTTTGCTGAGTAAAGAATCCTAGGTTGGCGGTCTTGTTTCCCTATCTTAAAGACCTCGCTCTGCCATTTTTAGCACGTGATCATGACGTGCCTGATGTAGTTTCCATCACGGCTCCTGTGCTTAGAGCTCACTGAGCAAATTGGATCCATGGGTTTATAGTTTGAATCAGATTTGGAAAGTTATTTCTTTAAACATTTTTCTTTGCCCCTTTCCTTTGGGGACCCCAAGGGCCTGCCCATCAGGCAGCTTGAGCTCTCACTGCTCACTGATGCGAAGTTCAATTCTTTCTTTTTTCTGTATTTTGTTTTGAGCTCTTCATTCGGCTTTATCTTCAAGTTCACTTACTGTGTCTTCTGCTGTGTCGAGTCCATCCTAAACGCCAATCCAGCATTTGCATCTCGAACACTGTTGTTTTCATCTCTAGGATTTAGATTTGTGTCTTTTAAAAGATATTTTAATTTTCTACTGAACATGTTGCATGTTGGCTCCACAAGGTTTCTGAGCAGGTGATATGGCTGTTCCTGGTCCACACATCCAGTCACCCGAGTCACTAATAGGGCCGGTTCTGTTGATGCGAGAGCTCTTTGTTGCTTTCTTGCATCCTGGTGATTTCTGATTGGATGCCAGGCACTGTGAATTTTACTGTTGGGTGCCGGACGATTTTGCATCCCTGAGAATATTCTGGAATTTTACTGGGGCTACAGGTAAGTCACTTGTAAACAGCCTGGTCATTCTTCCAGGTCTTGCTTTTAAGCTTTGTCTGGCTGGATCAGAGCAGTGTTTTGTCCAGGGCTGATCCTTCCTCACTGCTGAGGCGTCTTCACCCACGCCACGGCTTGTTCCACGATGGGGTAAAGGCAGCCTCGGTTTCTCCGTCTTCACTAGAAGCAACATTGTGGACTTGTTAACTTCTATTAAGTGTAGAAGAATGAGTCAGAATGCAGCCAGCCCTTGGCAGTGTTGCAGGACAGGGACAGACCCCGCGTTCGGGTAGAAGCCCCGCTCGGCGCCCCGGGGAACAGTGGGGTGCACTCAGGCGGGCTGCGCCGCAGCCGGGGCAGAACCCGTGCTCTGTAGCTTCGGTCTCACGAGGGCACAGACTGAGCGATGCAGCGACTTGGAAGTTTATGGAGATGCTTTTTCTCGCGAGCATCTTGTCTATTTTGTCCCCTGCTTCACGCGCGCTTGAGCACTTGAAAGGGCAATTAAGTCAATTTGGTAAATGGGGTTGTTCAAATTTCCTACATAATTATGTCTCTTTCCCTGGTGGTGCTATTGATTCCTGAGAGAGCTGTGTTAACGTCTCCAACTGTATTTGCTGATTTCTTTCTCTCCTTTTAACTCGGCCAGTGTTTGCTCAGTATATTTTAAGCCACGTCAGTGGGTACATGTACCTTTAGGGCCATTGTGTATTCCAGCTGCATGGGGCCCTTGATGGTCATGAAGGTGACCCCTCGCCTCCACACGCACGGGGACTGCAGTCTGACCACACAGACTCCCCTATGGTTATGTTTGCATGTTGTGTGTATCTCCCAGTTAAACCTTTTCAACATGCCTTTAAATAGCAATAGTTAGGTTTTTAAAAATTTTGGTCTGTCAACTTATTCGGGAGTGTTTTAGTCTATATTTGCTATGGTTCCTAGTATGGTTGGACTCGCTATTTGTTTTCTGTTTGTATCGTCTGCCCTTTGTTCCTTTTTCTCACTTTCCTGCTTAGTTTAGATAAAATATATTTAGAAACATACTTTATTTCTGCTACTGGCTTCTCAGTTCTACATCATTGTTCCTTTGGGGGCTTACGACAGACACTGACCCTGCGCAGAGCTGGCCTGCACGAGCCGGCCGTGAGGCCTCCTTTGGCTGTGGGGACAATGGTCTCTCTGCAGGTGGCTCTCAGAGTTTGGTTCGTTTCTTACAGTGCGACTTGCTGTATTGTCTTACAGTGACTCTGCTTGTGGCCCACTGCGTTTCTCGGATGCCTGAGTTTGCAGATTTGGAAGAATCCTGGCTGTTATTTTGTCCCGTAGTTTTTTTTGCCCAGCCTTCTCCGTTCCAGGACTCAGTCACGAGTGAGAGGACCCGGATGTCTCCCTCTGGTTTTGGCCCGTGCGATGCCAGGACCACACGCGGCTCTTTTCTCGTGGACACTTTTCCTGAAGGGTCTGGTCTCCGAACTGGGTCCAGGGCAGGGCACACGGGGCGGACGTCGGCTGCCTCTTCTCCGGGCCGGCGTAGCGTGCGCACACGTGCTCAGGGCGGCCCTGGACGGGCCGAGATGAGGCAGAGCTGCTCAGCAGGGAGCCCGGCCCGCCCCCAGGACGACGTGGTCACCCTGGCTCCCCCTCACAGAGCAGGCCCAGGACGTAGCCCCGAGGTGCTGCCGGGTCACCCTGGATCCTCCCTCGGGGGGGGGCCCTGTCCTCATTTTAATACGCTCCTTCGAGGGACGATTTGGCGCCTCTGCCAGCGCCGTCCGCACACTTACCGCAGTGCCCCCTTCCCCACGGCCCGTCGTGTGTGACACTGCGGGTGGGGGTGCTTTCCCAAAGGAAGCCCGGTGTGCGCTTGCACCCGCCCGGAAGGAGCCGGCCTGGCTGCAGGCAGAAGCGGCTCTGGAGCACCAGGACCCCGGGCTCGGGGCTGCACCTGTGACTGGGCTGCCTGCGGCTCGGGCCCGGCCGCGGCTCTGCTGACACCTGGCAGTCACGGCCGGGCGGCTGGCGCGGCTGTCTCTTGGCAGGTCCCTCCAGACGGACCTCCCGCGGGACCCGCCGCACGGGGCTCCCCTGCCCGTGAAGCCGGAGCCGCGAGCGCGGTCTCTGTGGAGACTCGCCGCCCCGACACTGCGGGGTCTGCAAGCGGCCTGACCCGGGAGAGGCCTGAGGACATGCCGGCCGACCCTGCGTCTGGGCCGCCTGCCCTCCTTACCAGGAGCCGGTCACCCCTGACTGCTTCTCTTCGCAGCTTTGCGCTCCTGTTTTGAGGTCACGGTTCACAAGGACGGGACAGTCCCGGTGGGGACAGGTGACCCCGCGCCACAGCTCAGCCTCCTGGGGCCCTCAGGCCGGGGAGGGTCCTGGAAGCTGTCGAATGCGGGGAGGGGAGCGGTGCCGGCCCACCCCTGGGCGCCTTCCCCGCTGAGATTGGGGCTGATGAAGGTTCCAGACACCTTGGGATGGAAATGCTCCGCCAGGTACGGGCCCTCACGTCCCGCGCACTGGCCAGGCCCTGAGTGTGGGGGGGAGGCCCCCACGCCGCTGTGAGGCGAGGCCGGTGATGGGCACGCAGATGCCTTCCTGGCCTGGTGTGTGCATAGTGTGTGCACGGCGTGAGCGCGTGAGAGTGCACTTCCCCCACTGGGTGGGCCCCCCGTGTTGTTGTGAGCAGTGGCCGGTGCGGAGTTTGCTGCCAGACGACATTTGGGGCGTGTGACCGTGCGGACCGCGGGCAGGTAGGGTCTGGGGAGGTGAAGCACGTGTGCGGAGCGTGAGTCGGGGGTGGCACCCTGGGCGTGGCGCGTGTGGATGATGGGCAGTGCCCCTCGAGCGCTCCGCCCGCCACGGGCCAGGGCCTGGCGCGCTCCTGGGGCGCAGCTTCTGCTCCCGGCCCCCCGCGGAGCCTTCCCGGGGGGCGCGCGGACCCGTCAGGCCCGGGCCCAGCTGGGATGTGGGCGCCCCCGCCCGCTGTTCCCACGCCACCCACAGCCCGTGGCGGCCGCCGCCTTCCCTCCCACGGGAGGCCCTCAGCTCTGTGACTTTGACCCTTTCAGGGGCAACACCGGGCATGACGATAAACGGGGCAAATACAAGCACGAAGAAGTAAAAACCGCCTCACAGGTGGATGAAGCCGCGTTGGGGCGCCCCCTCCCCCGCCTGCGCCGCAGGGCGACCGGCTTCTCTGAGAGGGCGTGGCGCGTCCTCCTGCCCGTGCAGCGAGCGGCCACCGAGCCATCCTGCTGCGTCTGCTTCTGGGGACTGTCCTAATTCACCCTATTTCTCTTCTTCCGGCTCTGAGCCCTTGACGGCCTCGCAAGCAGACCGAACGCTAGCTCCCTTCTGTCTCTGCTTCACCAAGCGTGTTCAAGGTGCGTGTGGGAAATTCTAGAAAGCCCCCACGCTGAGGTGTCAGCCGCTGCCCTGGCGCTGCCACGTCCCCGCCATCGGGGGGCTCCTGCTACGGAGCTCGGGCCACGGTGTTTCCCAGATGACCCGGAGCCCCCGGAGCCGCCTGCTTCCCGGAGAGACACACACGACACGCACTTCCTTGGGTACAGAAGACTTTACATTTTATTCGTTCCGCAGGACACCCAGAGCTGCTTCCTGGCGCCCGCCCTGGACCCCGGTCCCCGCGGGGCCCCCTCGCCTGCCCCCGCCTCCCAGAGAGCTCTGTCCACACCCACAGCTGGGAGCGCCCGCGGGCGCGAGGCCGCACGGAGCGGAGGGGACCAGGAGGAGCGAACATCCACCCGGGTCTGTCATCAGAGGCTTCTTCCTGAAGGTGCGCGGCGCGCCCCAGTCACGCAGCCCTTCATGCGCAGACGCGGAGGGGCTTCCCCCAGAGTATCTTCGTTCGGTCACCTCCTTCGTTGGTCCCTGTAGGTTTTGTCTTTAAAAACGAACCGCTACGGTCTACAGTCACAGATCGGATGGCCGTGAGCCCCGCGCCACGTCTGGTAACCGTGGGCACCGGCGGGCAGTGCCGCGCCGGCGCGGGGTGGGGGGTGCACCGCCGAGGCTGGGGGCTCTTCCCTCAACGACGGCGGGGCCGCGGATGGAAACGCGCACCGTGAACTCCTGGGGAGGTTACTAAACACGTGCTCCTGGCCTTCTGGGCTCGGCTGTCATTTCCCATGCAGATGCCCAAATACAAAATCCAACTCGTTTAGAAATTCAGAACTTTCCCCCAGGCAAACCCAGAGGCTCTGCCTCATGGACGCAGTGGAGACCACGGTTTTCATTGTGCTTTACGGACAGGTCTCCAGCTGCGTGAACAGGGAGTGATCACCGGGCCGAGCTCAGAACGGGAGGCGACGGAACCATCTCTTTCCTTAGTCTGGAGGCCGGGGTCCTCCCCTCGGATTCACCGGGGGCCTGAGCGCGATCCCGCCGCCCGCCTGCTTTCCGCACGGGCCGGCCCCGCCGTCACCGGCTCCCCGAGGTCTGCACACGGCTCCCTTCCCCCGCAGCTGCTCTCCCTGCACACACGGGGCTCAGCCCCGGGAGCAGGGCCGAGGGTCAGCCCCCAGCAGGTCCAGGCCCGTGTGCCGCGGCGTGGCCCCACCCCCGTCGCCTCCCGGCCACCCAGCCCGCCTCCCTGGTGCCCCTGCTGGGCTGCTGTGAAGCCGACCCCTTCACGCAGGGCGGGTACCAGGCTGGGAACATTTGTAGCGAAGGGGGGTGTGGGAAGAGTTAAAGAGGCAGACCCGGCACTGCGTGCGGGGAACCCAGACACGGGGCGCACCTGGCAGAGAGGCCAGAAAGAGACACGGGCCAAAGCCCCACACGGCCTCAGGTTCTATCAAAAAAGGGCCCATAAATAAATATCCTCTGGCCCTGAAAAGAAAAATGAAGTAGAAAACAAGTTTGTTTGTTTTTTAAAAAAATGCTGAGCGCTTCCTGAAGTATCTAAATGAAGTTTATAAAACACTCACGAGCTCCCACAAATATAGAAACGTTTAAAAATGAGACGCGGCCCTGCCAGGCTGCGACCCCCCGAGGTCAGCGGGGATGGAAACGCTCCGGACGCGCCCTGGTCTCAGGCCTGTGTCGCGTGTGCACGTGGAGGCCTGTCCGCCGGGGTGAGCGGCCACCCGAGCCGGGACGTGACCCAGGGCGGTCCGGGCGATGCGGCCACACCCGGCGGAGCGGGACGGCCCCCCGCCCCCCGGGCCACGCAGCCTCCTGCACGCGGGGCTGTCCACGCAGGAGCAGGGTGGGAGCGAGCCCGCGTCGCGTGGATGGGCCTGAGGCCAGTGTGCGCGCGGCACAGGTAGGGGGTGAGGCCCGGCGGGCTCATGGCCGCGTGGAGGCGGCTGGTGGTGGGGCCGCGGAGAGGCCGCCACCTAGTCCAGCTTCTCACGGAAAGGTGTCGTCCCAGCGCCGGAGGTTTCAGGGCTGAAGTCAGCACAGAAGCCATTGGGGGCCGGGGCGGGGGGCGTGGGCGGGCGGCTGCAGGGGCGCGGCTGGGTGGGGTACAGGTAGCCCTCGGCGAAGTCAGGGACCGCCTCTGCAAACCTGCGGAAGTCGGCTGGGGGGACAGAGGCGTCTGGTTACAGGGGGCGACCGACCACCTCACCCCCCACACCTTCCGGGAGGGCTGGCGTCCATGCGGGGGAGGGGAGGGGTGGGGGGCAGGGAGGGGGACCACGTGAACCTCCTGAGAGCTCAGGGCCCTTTTGGCTTCTTGTTTTGGGGACGTCTGCAGAGAACGTGAGCTTTGATGCAAAGTGTGTTCTGGGCGCTCGGCGCGTGTGGGGGACACGCTGGTCACCCGAGGAGCTGGTGTGGGGCAGGACCGTGTCCACACCAGGACCTGATGCGCTGACTCGTCTACACCCGGAGAGCCCAGGGTCACCCTCCCCGCCGGTCACCTGAGCGGCTCGGAACCCCTGCATCTACTAACAGGCCTGGGACCTGGGGTGGAGCCCGCGGGGCCGGGGCCTTGGGAGCCAGGCCGGTGCCGCTGCCCTCTGGCGACACGGTGGGGGAGGGGCGCTCAGCATGCAGGTCACCACCGCCGGCTCTTCCTGCGGAGCCACACACACACACACCACACACACCACAAACTCAGTAAACCCACACACACCACACTCCACCAACACACATGCACACACCACACTCACTAAACCATCACACACACCACACTCAGCCGACCAACACACACACACAACCACATAATATACACCACACGCTAAATCAACACACACACGCACACACACTAAACTAATACACACTCTGACATTTGAACGCAATTTTAAAAACACGTCCAAACAAGACATGAACGACGACCTTTCCTGAGCAAACATCTACTGATTTCAGCGAGAACGCGCTCATTCCTGAAGGTGCCCGGCGCCCGGAGGGGCTGTCTTCTGGGGGCCCTCCTGCCCCCCCTTCCCCTCCTCGTGCGTGGCTTTCAGGTCTGCGCCCCTCGGGATCTTGGCTGTCCCACTTTACGTGGCCAAAAGTGATGACCCAAGCCCCCACCCCCTCCCGGCGGCAGTGGGCCTGGCTCCCCGGCTCCACGGAGGACGCGGACCACACGCTGCCCGAGCCCCCGGGGACGGCATGGACCGGGGCTCCAACCCACCCCGCCAGGTTTGGGCAGAACCTTCCTTCCGAGAGTTCCGCGTAGCCCAAGATGCCGCAGGGCCCCAGGGCATGGGTGGGCCCCCGTGCCCCCCGCCTGGGCACGCCGGCTGCACAGCAGCCCGCCCCCCTCTGTGCCCGGGCCACCCACCAAACGTGATCCTCCCCGTGTGCTCCTGGTCGATGGCCCGGAAGAGGTCGGTCACGCTGAGCTCGGCCACCCCTAACGCGGTCTTGAGGGTGCTGGACAGGGCGCCTTCATCGATGCTGCCATCCTGGGACCCGTACATCTGCGGGAAGAGGCTGGCGTCACCCGTGGTCCCCAGCTGCGCAGAGGCCCTGAGCCCATGATTCTCAGCGGCCAGAACTCCGCTCACAACCCGAACCCGCCCCCGGGAGCACGGGGGTCTGGCGTGCCCGGTCCTCCCAGGAGGGGCCTTCGGGGGCGGGGCTCAATGAGATGAACGTGCCACCTCCTTGCCGCACCCGGACGGGAGGCTGCCCCGCGGGCCCTTCCCAACAGCTCCTTAGGCTCCGGCCAGTGACCAGAGTCGCTGCGGGGCTGGCCCCGCGGTCATCGGCAGTGAGCGCCCCAGTGCTGGTCGCCTGCGGCTGCGCTGGCTGTCCTTCCCCGGGCTCTACCCCCTTCCCTCTGGCAGGGCATCCGCGCTGCCGCCTGGGGGACAGTCATGCGCTGGGTCCTGACAGGCCCGTTATCCTGGACAGGGCCCACCACACGCCCGGTCACCCAGCTAATTCCCACGGCGTGATCCACATCAGCTACCTGGCACTGAGGGTTCCCGCACCCGGAGAGAGTGTGCTGGGGTCACAAATGAGAGAAGGGTGTCCTCCAAGCACGGAGATACAAGCAGCGGCCTGCCTTACACATCAGGCTCTCGAGAGCCTGGCTGACAGAAGTTGCATCTGTAACAGGTACTCCTTCTCAGAGCCACAGAATCGTGTTTCTGGTGAGTGACGCCAGCCCCATCCTGGCAGACCGTGTCCCGGCGAGGCCAGCCAGGTGAGCGTGCAGGGGAGCCTGGGCCCCATTGTGTGTGTTTCTCAGAATCCCGGGGGGTGGCGGATGGCTCAGCTCCGGGCAGGCAGCTGCTTCGCACCGAGCCCAGCGGCTGGGAGAGCGGGCCGGGTGTGGGGCACCCAGCAGCCCGTCCAGGCGCCCTGAACTCCCCAGGATCCTCCTCCACACACACCTCTCTGATGGGCGTGGATTACGAACTATAGGATGAAGTCGATTCGAGGATGTTTTAGGCATTTTTTAGAAACTGCGGCCCAAAGAAGCATATGTGAAAATGGCAGCTGGGCACAGCGTAAGTTTGCCCATATAAGGAGGATTAGCAAAAGCGTATGATAGGCCTCGTGTGACCGTGTCTCACGGTCCCTACAAATTAGCCTCCTATCAACTCCACACTCACCTTGAATGCCAGCTGGATGGTGTCCAGAGTCCGGGCCGGCCGGCAGACGACAGACAGGGCGACCACGTACTCCCGAGGGTCCAGCGTGCCGTCTCCGCTCTGGGGAAGAGACACGCCCTCAGGGGACAGCTCGGTCCCTCCGTACATGGGGGGAGGGGAGGCTGGGGTTTTAACACTAATCCCTGGGTGCTGATTGAGAGATCAGGGGCATCTGGATGGCTCAGTGAGTTAACGTCCAACTCCTCACTTGGGCTCAGGTCATGTCTCACGGTTCCTGAGACTGAGGCCCGGGTCGGCACAGAGCCCACTTGGGATTCTCTCTCTCCCTCTCTCCCTGCCCCTCCCCTGTATGTGCACACACTCTATCAAGATAAACTTTAAGAATGAAAGAAAGGTTAGTTCCAATCTGATGTACTATTATCTGCCTATATGAAATGAGTATTTAAAAAAAAATTTTTAATGTTTATCTGTTTTAAGGAGAGAAAGAGAGAAAAAGTGTGAGCAGGGGAGGGACAGAGAGAGAAGGAGACACAGAGTCTGAAGCAGCTCCCGGCTCTGAGCCGTCAGCACAGAGCCCGACGCAGGGCTCGGACTCAGACCATGAGCTGAAGTTGGACGCTTAACCAACCGAGCCACCCAGGCGCTCCATGAAATGAGTATTTTGGAAGAACATTCACAGCCAACTGGCTTCTACCAGGTGATTTCGCTCACGCCTGCTTAGGACGTTACAATCAATTTTCGAAGTCTATGAGGCTGGCACGCGAATCTCCTCAAGAAGGTTCACGCAACGTGCTGCCCGCTGCCCGCTGTGGCTCTCCTAGAAAACCCCAGCAGATAAGCAAGACTCGCATCTGTGCTCCAAGCACCAAGGTGTGTGTGCAGAAGAAAGGGGGGCCCCGGGTACCTGGCCTGCCCTACGCTCCGTGCACTCTGCGCTGCACGTCCTCAGGAGGCCGCGGGCCAGGCTGCTGCACGTGACCGGGCGCCACGGTGCGTGGGCCGGGCCAGAGTGGGGGAGGATGGGGAGCTGGAGGCCGGGGCACAGGGAGGCTGTGCGGGCCAACAGATTTCTGGTGCAGGGGTGGGGACCTGAGGGCCCCCTGAAGGGAAGGCCAGGCTTCCCTGGGGTGGCCCCAAGCCTGCGGCCCGGGTGGGGTGGGCCCCAGAGCGAGCTTGGGCACTGGGCTCACATCAGGCCCCTCAACCTGCGTGTTTCTGGCTCTTAAGCTTTTGGGTCTGAAGTTCTTCGTGTGCAGCGGGGAGGCCCCGCCCCGCAGGACGGCTGCACACCCGCGGGGGCATAAAGCCTACGAGCCACGGGCCGCGCCGACCGCTCCGTGCATCCCTGCAGAACGCACGCGCAGTCGACCGTGTTTCAACCGCGACGTCGCTGTGAGTGTGCCGGCACGAGGCAGCCTTGGCGGCTGGGACCCTGACGACAGGACCGCGGCCAGGACGCCGCTCCGCGAGGGGCCTGCCTCTGGCCCGCCTGCTGCTGTGGCGGGAGCACACGGGGCCAGGGCCGGGCGCGTTGGCAAGACCCCCAGAGCGCGTGCGCCTCCGATGCGCCCCAGCGCCGCGCTCCTGGCTCCATCGCGGGCCACACAGAACACAGGCTACGCTGTTCACACGAGCGTGTCACGTCGCCACGGAGGCGGGTGACCACTGATGTCGTTAGGTTCTATCCCACCTAAAACCCCAAACCACAGGGCTGTTTATCAGCAAACACCCCAACTTCTCTGTGCATTAGCAGCACGGGAGACCACAGAGGTCCCGGGTGGCCGGGCGCGGAGGGCGGAGGGCGCTCCCGCTCCACGTCCTCGACCCCCGAGATGCTTCTGTTGCGACAAAGCAGCACATGCGGAAGAGCCCTGGCGGGAAGCCATCCCACCTCATCAAACAGGGAGAACATGTCCTGCAGCGTGTCCGACACGGGGACGCCCAGGTACTCGGCGAACTCGGGGAGCCCCATCCTGCCTCCCCTCTGCAGCCTGGCGCTGTCGGAAAACTTATCCAGATCTTTCTCCAGTGTTTCTGGTTTCAACCTACACACAAAGAGGAGGAAAGACATTTTTCAATAAAATTACAGAACACTGAGAGCAGGAGACAAACTGGTAGAAAACTCAAAAAAGTGTTAAAATTGCTTGTGAGATGAGAGGGAAGTTCGTTTACAGGAAAAAGGTGTTCTAATAATTCTGCCTCTGAGTCTACAGGAACAAGGCCCCGCCCGGTGTGGGGACCCTGCCTCGGGCGGGGACGGTCCTCCTGGGGGCGCCCACAGACACCGCTGCTGAGCACTGGGTGCCGTGGGCACATCTATGTGGACTGAGTGGGTACTTGGGAAACGCCCCCAAACCTGAAAACAAGCTCTTTTATCTCCTTGACGGCCCCAGCAGACCCTCAGCGTCCATGGCCACCTCCAGCCTGGTCACCACCAACTGCGGGGGTGGGGACCCCTGGGAGGGCCTGACAGAAGTTTCCGGAAGCGTCCTTGTTCGGAAGCAGCATCTGAGCAGTGCTCTTCAGAGCTCTCCCCGTTGCTGAGCAAACCACACGAGCCTCGTCAAACAGGCCCCGGCGCCCAAGGGGGCGCCGGTCTGGACAATGGCTCCAGTGAGCAGCAGCGGACTCACCCCAGGGCCCTCACCAGCCTGGCGAATTCGAGGAGGCAGGTGTCCGCGGGGAGACGCAGCTGTCCCTCCGCCAGGGCCAGCTGGCAGTCATCATACGTGTAGTCGGTGACGGAAACGCCCAAGGCCCTGCGAGAGAGGAGGGCACCCGTCAGCCGCCCCTGGCCACCCGGTAAGGAGCCCCCACAGGGCGACCCGGGCACCCGGCCTTGGGGAGGGATGTGGGGCGGGCC
The DNA here is from genome assembly GCA_017311185.1 of Proteles cristata cristata. Lineage (NCBI taxonomy): Eukaryota > Metazoa > Chordata > Mammalia > Carnivora > Hyaenidae > Proteles > Proteles cristata. Next base: position 16,959 of record JAESUZ010002082.1, on the reverse strand, counting down.
AAGGGCGAGGCACAGGCTAGCACCCCCTCACCGCCCCCCGCCGGATAGGTGACATGGGTGACCTTCTTCACGCGCTCCCGGCCCTAAAGCTAAGGAAAAACACACGGCGAAGCAACAGCGGTCACAGATCACAGCCCGCGGGACGTGCGTCTCCATCAGTTCACGAGTATCGTAGTGAGTCACCAGGAGACAAGGCAGCCCTGCCAGCAGCCTCGTCTCCAGAACCCCCCAGGCTTGTTTCCCGGGGCCCCGGACCCGCCTCCCCTCCGAGCAGCGTAGGGACAGATGCGGAAGGAAATGGCAGCTAAGGTGACATTTGCTCGTAACCCACTGACAGGCGCCTGAGGCAGACCCGGAGCGGAACATTTACCCAGGACCCCACCCTCCTGATGCCACGGCCTCGGAGGGAAACCGACCCGGGCGCCCGACAGCCAGGACCCGCGTCCCGTGCGGCCGCCCCAGCACACAGGCCCTCCTGCAAACCGTCCTGTTTCCCTCAGCCGCCCGCCCCCAAACACGCAAGGACCCTGGGGCCCCCGACTTGTCCACACAGCAGCAGCACCACCGACCCACACCCCCCGGCGGCGGTCCCTCCCTCGGGTCTGAGAGGATCCTCTGCGAGCCGCGTCCTGCTGTTCACCTCGTGCTGTGGAAACTCGTTCCAGTGGAACAAGAAGAAACCACCGTGAACACAGCTGGTTCCGGGGCGGGTGTGCGCCAAGGAAGACATGTTTCCCAGGAGCGGGACGCCCATGGGGCAGCACGGCGAACGGCGGCTGGAGAGCTGCTTGGCCCCGGAAGCCACGGAGCGTGCGCGCTCAGGGCCGACAAAGAACTCGGAGAAGCCAGAGCCGCCGCCCAGCGTCGGCAGGAGGCCGAGAGTTAGAGCTCGTAGAAGTGGGGGCGCCTGGGGGCTCAGGCAGCTGAGCGTCCGACTTCAGCTATGGACACGATCTCACGGTTCACGGGCTCAAGCCCCGCGCCGGGCGCTGTGCTGACGGCTCAGAGCCTGGAGCTGCTTCGGATTCTGTGTCTCCCTCTCTGTCTACCCCTCCCCTGCTCGTGCTCTGTCTCTCTCTCTTGGTCTCTCGCAAAACAAAAACAAATCTTTACAAACTGGACCAAAGCACACAAACGTGAAAATTTCTAACTGGCATGGCTGTTTTCAGGGGCTCATCACCCGGCCCAGCGCTCGGTCCCTCTGGCTCCTGGGGGCACAGCACAGCCATCCCTAGCCATTCGGGCACCAGCAGGCTTCGGGGAGATAAAGCCGGGGAGGCGGGGTGGGAGTGACCCACTGAAGCCCCCTCTGGGCCAGGACAGTCGAGGTTTCCTGAGGTCCCCCTCTCGGATCCCTCTCCAAGCCAGGGGTGTCTGGCGGGGCCCCAGCAGGACAGATGGACAGGGACCCTGGAGGAAGGAGGGGTCAGGGCAGGGGCGGCGCGGCCCCTCGAGCCACAGCCCTTGCTCAGGCGCTCGCCCCGGAGCCTGGGCCCAGTGTTCTCATGCGAGCCCATGTGGGTGGCCGCCCCGTGGGCGCCTGTCACCAGAGGCGCTGGGCAGCCAGCGCCCCCCACGCTGACGGGCACAGAATGGCAGTGGGTAAAGTCCACCTCTGGCACCAAACATAAATGCTTGTGCGCAAACCCCAAATTCCATTACTCAGAACCCGGGGCCCCCCAGGCTTCGCGGCTAGGGTTATTACCGTGCTCCCCCCGTGGGCGCCGGGTGCTTTCCAGAGGACAGCGCCCCTTGAGGGGGTCTCCCCCAGAAGCCCCGCGGGTCTAACGGCGGCGAGGGGCCGCTCTCAGCACAGAGGCAGGGCCCCGAGGGCAGAGGGGGACAGTGCTCAGCGCTCTAAGGCGCTGCATCAGGCTTCCTGGAAAACGTCCATCTCCCACTAAGGGAAACACACGGGTGGCAGGAAACGAGCCACGTGTTGACAGTGAAACGACCAAGAGCACCTCCCATCGCTTCCACATCCCTCGCGGCAGGACGGTCCCACGCGAGGCCGTGGGTACGAGAACGGGCTCTGCGGCGGGTGCCCCATCGCGTTAGGGCCCCCGTGTGGGGACTGGAGCCGGAAGGTCCCATGGGGACCCGGGCCCTCCCAGGGGCGTCCAGGACCAGAAGGCGACACCCACGTCCACGGCTCTGGGTTCCCTGTGGCTCCTGGGGCGAGGGGTGTCCCCTGGGCTCTCTGCCCTTCTCCACTGCACATAAGACACCGCTCCTCTGTTAACAGAGTTACGACACACATACACACACTTGGGTAATTTATCTGAATGCGAATTAAAAAATTCACACTCGTCAAGCCTTAGATTCCGGAGGGATAACTTCCTTACCGAGGGGTTGGGCCAGGTGCCACCAAACACCCTGACTTCCCAAAGGCTGAGAGTCAAGCACATCCCGGTGGCCAGGGGCTCCCTGCACAGCCGGGTGTGGATTCTGAGGGCGGGAGGGACTCGCGGTGCCGATGGTGGGTCCGTCCCCAGCACCCGGCTTTCCGAGGGGCACGTGGACACGCGGGGTTCAGGGTAGGATTAGGCTCAGCACAGTCCCACAGGGTATGCTGCTGGGGGTCTGGTCTGTGTGCAGTGAGGAGATGGCCACGCCAGCTGGGCAGCAGCGCCCGTGAACACCCCTCCGGGGCCACGCAGACCTCCCGCCGGGGCCCAAGGAACCCCTGGGCTCTGAGAACCCCTCCCAGTACCTCAGTGGCCACGGAGAGGCAGCCCCTGCTGCCTGGGGGCAGAGGGCAGGAGGAGAGAGAAGACGGGTCATGGTGGGGGGCAGGCGGACGCCCCCCTGCCCCCCCAGGACCGCCAGGAAGGGGATGCAAGCGGAAGGAGAAACTTCCCGAGGGCACACACGGCAGTCGTGGAAGCATGTTATGTCAGCTCTAAGTGTACAGCTCCCACACTCGACGTGGGAAGACGGAGGAGGAGAGCTAGCGGGCTCCCCGAGCAGGACGGAGGGGCGGCAGACAGGACGCCCCTGCGGGCCCCAGGCTGTGTGCCCGGCTCCTCCCCACACGCCTGAAGTTCACCGCGTGAAGCAACGAGAAGCGGAGGCAGCGACGTGACCCGACAGAGACGGGGGTGTGACGGCGCGGACAACACGCCCCACGGGCCACGTGCACCAACACGTGCTCATCGCGTCTGCAAACGCCCGTCTCTCCGAGGTCTCTGGCTACCTGTGTCCAGCGCTCAGCAGGAAGCAGCAGGTGCAGGGCCCGCGCAAGCGTCGGGCAGCGACGAGGGCACCAGGGAGTGCCAGGCTGTGGGGGGCGCGGGGAGGGAGGGCACTCACTCTGCCATGACGCGCCGCACGTTGCTGGCGAACAGCGCGGGGTCCTTCTTCTCGTCCTCCGAGGGGCTGTACACGGGAAGGAACTGAGCACAGAGAGGCTGCGTTACTTCACGGCCATCACCCGGCCACCGGGGGGACGGTCGCAAGTGTGACACAGTTAAGGTCAAGGCACTTTCCATGAATCTCTTCAAAGTGGTCACGGAGCATGTGCACGCACATGCACGCACTCACACGCGTGTGTGAGCGCTGACAACCACCACCCCTCAGCAGGGCCCCCCGCCCCCGCCTGCCGGCGCTGGGTTATAATTTCCCGCGGAAGCTTCCTGCTTGGATGCAGAAGGGCCACTCGTGGGCCTTCCTCTCTTGATGCCTCCACGTGGGGTGGGCATAACACAACGCACTATTTCCTCACGAAAGACGACGAGGTTTGATGTCCGCTGTGTGTTCAGGTTATAATAAATCGTCCCACGAACGTGTGCATTCGCGTGAGCGATGCTTACACAGCGGTTTGAACGAGTGAGTCCCACACTGCTGCCCACCCCACCGTGGGAGGAGGCAGGCGGCTGCGCCCTCTCTCTACCGCAGATGTTTGACAGTGCAGGGCAGCCCCCAAACCCACCGTGAGCTCCGCTCCGTGGGGTCACAACAGGCGCTCGCGGACACCTGTAAGCATGGCGCCACTGAAGACAGAGCGACTTCAAAAAGTCATCGTGTCTTGGGGCGCCTGGGTGGCTTAGTCGGTTAAGTATCCGACTTGCACTTAGGTCATGATCTCGCGGTTCGTGGGTTCGAGCCCCGCGTCGGGCTCTGTGCTGACTGCCAGCTCAGAGCCTGGAGCCAATTTCAGAGTCTGTATCTCCCCTCTCTCTCTGACCCTCCCCTGCTCAGCTGTCTCTCTCTCTCTCTCCTAGAAATAAATAAAAATATTAAAAAAAAAAAAAAGTCATCGTGTCTTTTCACCTCTGAACATCAGAAATGAGGCCTGAAATGCAGTTCGCACTGGAGGGACGGTCCTCTGAGCCCCCGCACGGCTGCTTCCTGGCTGCCAGGGCGGAGCCAGGGGCCCTTTGGCTCAGCCTGCTGTGATTAAGTGGCTTCTGTTCTCCGGGAGAGTGACAACCCTGGAAGCCGGCTGAGAGCTCGTCCCTAAGTTCAGCGCAACTGGACAACACCGGAAGTCGTCGCAGCCTCCCCGCCGTGAACGGGCGTCTTCGGCTGCAGTGCAGGCCTAGCCTGTTGAGTCCCTTCCTAAAAAGGAAACCCCATTCCTCATGCACTTGGGTGAAATGTGGAGGCTGCACGAAGGTGACTTTACTAGCGCTGAGGGAACGGGGGCCATGACTCTGGGACACCCAACGGGCTGCAAGCCGGGCGACAGGTTATGCGATCTGATCAAGTATCGAACAGGAAATGGTGAACGAGAGACGTGCCACGTGAATTCGCCAGGATCAGCACCATGTGAAAATGCCAAAAAGTAACTCAGTGCATATGCGCCAACTTTACACGCTGTTGAGCTACAGTAACTGTAATAAAAGACGGCTGTTGATTTTTAAATTCCTCCCTGAATGGGATAAAATCACGTAAGAGACACGTGATTGACGGAAACCACGGGGAAGTACCTTTAAAGAGCAGAGAAAAGTGGAAAGACTTCAAGCAAGACAGGTGACATACAGTACCGTGGCTGAGCAGACAGCAGGTGACACTGTATGGCACATACCACGACACCACGTAACACTCTAGGGAGACACCCACATCTTCTCTAAGTCGTGTCTCTAGATTCCAACGTAACGTGGTGACTGCAAGCGCCCGGCACGCCCACACGGGCAACCGGTCACGGGGCATCTGCACAGCGCCAACGTGGCATGTGTGCGGACAGGGTGACGCTGCCTGACACGGTCCACACGGACCCCAGTAAGTTCCCCCGCCGTGCAGACGCCGTGCCACATCTGTTGGTACGGATCCCCGCTGCCCCCGCATGGCCCCGACGCGGGGCGGCCTAACGCCGCATCTGCACGGGCAAACACGACCAGACGTGGCATCTCCACGGACCCTAGCGCCAGCCCACGATCCCGGCCCTTCGCAAGCCCGACGCGATGCTGCAGGGGACGCCGCGTCCATACCAACCTCAATCTCCACTCGATTGTGAAACTGACACAGTGTGAGCCACAGGATTTTCAACCTTGGAAACGAACAGACAGATTCACAGTATTGGTTAAAGAATTCTCAATTTCGTTTAATTAAATTACTTTCCATCCACAAGCCCTTCCCCTGCAGAGGGCGCCCCCGGGCAGCTAATTCCTTCAGGGGAGGCTGGGCCTCGGGCAGCCTGGACCGGAGGCTCCGCATTGGTGGGCGGGGGGGCTTTTACTGAGCGGGGTCTTCCTGTCCCTACTCGATGGCGCCGCACTTCCCGTGTGTCATCCACTCAGGACACTGGTCCTCCGACCCTGTCCCCCACCCGGCTGCCTCCAGGTGAGGCGGACTTCCCCGGGCCCAGGCCCTGAGCTCTAGACCCTGTTCTTTGCCGAAGCTGGACGTGGGGAGCCACGTGGAGTCCCCGTCCCTGGGCCGTCGCTCACCCTCCACAGTGGACAGCTGCCCTCCTCGCCCTGCAAACACCCGCCTTCCGGCCCCCCCCCCGGCCCGAGCCCGGCCGCCAGGGCCCAAGGAGCCCCCTGCCTTTCTCCGGGCTTCCCTCTTGCTTCTCGCCACCACCCTCCACACTCCGGCCTCAGCAGCGCTAACACCCGCCCCCACCCCCGCCCCCGCCGCCCTCCAGGGCACCTGCTCAGCCCCCGTTCCTGATGCCTTCGTGAGGCCCAGGGACCTGGCTCCACCACCCACACTTCTGCTGCCCAACTGTCGCTCCAATGCTGGCGCCACGGAGGCCTTCTGTCCTGGAGCCTGTCTGAGGGGAGGGCCGTCCCCGCGGCTCCCCCGTCCCCGTCCCTGTCCCCGCGGCTCCTCCGTCCCCGCGGCTCCCCCGTCCCCGTCCCTGTCCCCGCGGCTCCTCCGTCCCCGCGGCTCCCCCGTCCCCGTCCCTGTCCCCGCGACTCCCCTGTCCCGGCTCCCCCCGTCCGCGGCTCCCCCCGTCCCGCGGCTCCCCACCAGATCTCAGGCTCCCCGTCCCCGGCTCCCTCCCACGGCTCCCTCCCAGTCCCCTGACTCCCCCTTCCCATGAAACCCCACCCCGTCCGCGGCTCCCCATCCGCGGCTCCCCGTCCCCCACGGTTCCCCCAGTCCGCGGCTCCCCGTCCGCAGCTCCCCACCTCGTCCCATGACTCCCCACACCCACCTCAGCGGCCCCCAGCCCCAGCGGCTCCCCATCCCGCGGCTCCCCACCGTCCCCGCGGCTCCCTCCCCCCATCCCCTTTGACTCCCCGTCCCAGCTCCCCCCTTCCCGCGGCTCCCCACACCCCGATCCCCGCGGCCCCAGTCCGCGGGCTCCCCCCATCCCATGACTCCCCATCACCGTCCCCGCGGCTCCCTCCCCCATCCCCGCGGCTCCCCACCGTCCCGCGGCTCCCTCCCCCCATCCCATGGCTCCCCAGATCAGCGTCCCACCCGTCCCCGCGGCTCCCCCTAGTCACCGCGGCTCCCCACCATCCCCTTTGGCTCCCGGGCGTCCAGCGGGGCTCCCACCGTCCGCGGCTCCCCAGTCACGGCGGCTCCCCCCACCATCCCCGCGGCTCCCTCCACCCGTTTCCATGGCTCCCCCTAGTCTGCGGCTCCCTCCCCATCCCGCGGCTCCCAGTCCCAGCGGCTCCCACCCACCGTCACGCGGCTCCCAGTGCGGCTCCCCACCATCCCGCGACCCTCCACCCCGTTTCCGCGGCTCCCCAGTCACGGCTCCCTGTCCGCGGCTCCCCTCCGTCCCCACGGCTCCCCTGTCCAGCGGCTCCTCCGTCCCTTCCTAGGAACTTCCTATGATGTGACGGTTGTCATGGAACTGACAGGCACGAGTGGGAAGGAAAGACACTGCCGGTACTTTCCCACAATGGACTCAGGTCCTGGAACGCGGGAGTGGGAGCCACGCCAGGCTTCTACGCCCAGTTTGCACAGGGGGCAGAACGTAACTGCTGTCAAACAGCAGAGGGGCCCGGGTGCGAGTTCCCACGTTTGTGGAAGCGACCAGAACGCAGGCCGGCCACAGGAGCGGCCCCCGACGCACAAGAGCGTGCTGCGTCTCACTTACGCTCCGGGTCCTTGCCACGTCCACGTGATGGTGTCCTGGGGGCAAGAAAGGAGCAGGATGAATCACAGCCGACCCGCGTGGGCCCTTCTTTCCACGGTGCGTCCGCCCTCCGCCCTGGCCTCGACCTGCCCATCTCTCACCGGGACACTGGAGTCCCCTGTCTCCCCAGTCCACGCAGACGGGGGGCTGGCGGGAGGCTATCGCCCCCGGGCCACTCCGGACACGCCCCCCACCCCACGGCTCCAAGGCCAGCAAACCTGATGTCCACCTGAGACGTGGCCTCCCCTCGTTCACTGTCCCCACGGCTTCGGTCCAGGGGCCTCGTGAGCCGCCCCGCCACGTGCGGCTCATTCCAACCCACACCTACCCCTGCCCCCGAGGTTCCGGCCGCAAGAGGGGGCGAGACACCCCCCCCGCGGGGCCTATGCACTCCCAGCACCCCACCCTCGGTCTTAGGTGCTGTGCCAGCAGCCGGGTGGGGGCGTCAGAGGACGCACACCCTGGTTCTACCCTGACGCGGGTCCCCCATGTGGGCTTCCTTCTTCTGAAGTCCCGACGCCACCCGCTCGCTTCCCAGGGGCCTCTGCGGCCGCAGGCCCAGCCCGCCCCCTCCCTGCACTTAGGCCCGGGCGCAGGGCGGTCAGTGGTGGCTTTCCTGGAAATTATGCAGCTGAAGACGACGACACAGGCCAAGAGGAGAGAGTGCAAAGCAGCCACGCCCAATGCTGCTAGAAGAAGCCGAGAAGGGCAACTTGCTTGAAATATGTTGAGGAAACAAACTTAAAAAGTGGAAAACCTAGAATTCCACACGCTGCCGATGGAGCGCCTCACTCTCACACACGGCTGACCACACGCCTGCGCAGGCACGCACCGCAAGGTCGCGCCACCTGCCAGCGCATGTGCCTACTGCTTCTGAGGCTTGCTCGCTGACCGCTCTGGGAGCCCCGTTTGTGCCCGTCTGAGGCCGCAGGCACGGGGTCTGGTGTGCAAGCCCGGGACCCCAGGTGCCTCATGCCCACAGATGTCGCCCATAACCCTGCCACAATCTACACCAGCATCTCCAGACCCCACTGTGCTGTGACCGCGGAGTTTCCTTTCTGCTGTGATGAAAACACACCGGGACGGAGAGCGAGCTCAGTGGAGTAAGCCCGCCTCCCGTGGCCTCCGGCAAGACACACCCAGGGCACCCAGCGCCCAGGCAGGCCCGAGCACACGAGGCCCTGGGGACCGGTCTCGGCCACGAGAGCCCGACGCCCCTCGAGGGACAAGGACGTGCCCCCGGCGGGAGTCATGGCTAAGTGAGGCGCAGCGGGCAGCACCAGCGCCCGAGGGGAAGCCCCTGACGCGAGCGGCAGGTCCCTGGGCCCCTGGGGTTAGGGACAGCTGCAGCTGCTCTGACAGACGTGGCCGCGGGGGCCGTGGGGGCCGCGCCCGGGAGCTGCCGAGGCCTCGTCCGGGCTCCTGGCCACCCTGGGCTGGGGGTCGGTCAAGATCACCCAGGCACTCTGAGCGCCACACGCGCCTGCCTTTGCTCTGCTCTGCCCTGGCAGCAGACACCTCTGCCCAGAGCCAGACGCCCAGGAAAGGCGTGAATACCGAGTCCCCTCGCTGCTCTCCCTCCCGCAGCCTCCAGCCTTTCAGAAGTTAAATACGCTTCGTGTTAACGTTTCCCGGCTGCACGGGCAGCAAAGGCTACTGCGGGCGGGGCCGGGGGGGGCGGGGGGGCGCTGTCTCCCATGAAAACGTCAGGACCCGTCAGGCAGGAAGGGCACCACCCACTTCCGGAACCGAAGTGTTCCAGAACGTCGGGAGATTGGGAAAGGCGCGAGAAACACCTTCAGATTCTCACTTCCGGGTAAATGGCGGCCCTGGGAAAACACTTACCAGTTTGTTTGGGTACCGCAGCACCACAGGCTGGACCGGGGCCCCCGGGATGAACGCACCTGCGGAGGAGGGCGGTGTCTCAGGTCCCGGGCCCGCGCCGGCGCCCCTCACGCCACCCTCGGGGTTAACGTGAGCTTTTCTGCCTCGCCTCCTGGTCGCTAGTCTTGAGGGCGCCTGGACGCGGCTGCCGGCCGTGAACTCGGGAAAGCCCCGGGCTGGCAGCTCCGACCCGCAGGAAGCGGACCCAGGAGCCCCTCCAGCCCGGAGCGCTTTGTGGGAAAGGTGGGAGGCGCTGTGGGAGCACATTCTTTGTAGAATTAAGAAAACTACAGGGACGCCCGGGTGGTTACATCGCTTAAGAGTCCGACTTCAGATCAGGTCGTGAACTCACAGTTCGTGGGTTCGAGCCCTGCGTCGGGCTCTGCGCTGACAGCTCAGAGCCTGGAGCTGCTTCAGATTCTGTGTCTCCCTCTCTCTCTGACCCTCCCCCATTTGCACTTTCTCTCTCTCTTTCTCTCTCAAAAATAAATAAAATGTTAAAAAATTTTTTAAAAAAGAAAAGAAAACTACGTACCAGGCTTGAAGGTAATTAGGCAGGTCCTGTTGGTACACGTTCCTTCTGGAAAAATCATGATCTTGAAATGAAAAGAAAAAGTCAATCTTAAAGAGACACAATTCAGAACACAATCTATCTTCTACTTCGCACGTTTAATCTGTGCTGTTGAAACGGGAGGGACGCAAGACGAAGGCGTCCACGGACTTCCTTTCCGAGCGGACGTTCTGCTAAAATTTGGAAGCATCACAGCACGGGACTCCTTCGAGCGTGCAAGGGGTGTGCTCACAAGGGGTGCTCACAGCTGCTGTGAGGCCCCGGTGCTGAGCGCCGGCCCACAGGACTGCCACCGGCGCGGAGCAGGCGCCCACAGGGACGCGGGCGGGGCCGACCAGCAACACCCACACGCGGGGGTTACACACGGCCCCCCAGAGCTCCAATCACTCGGATTCACACCCCAGCGACATGACGAACTAAACTCCCCCCCCCACAGCCGCTTTCAACCGTGGGGCAGCAGCCAAGGCACCCTGGAGGTCACGGCCGCCGGGGGGCTGCCCACAGGCACAGGGTCCTGGGAGCCAGGTCTTCCAGTGTTTTCTGAGCATCCAGAACCCAGAGAGTCCCGTGGATCCAGCCCCTTGGTGTCGGCTGGAAGACACACAGGGTGAGCGAGGCCCCCGACGGCCGGCATGGGAGTGGGCGCCACGCAGCCGGGCAGCGCGTGCCCTTGGGAGCCCTGTGCTGCGCGGACACGGGGCCGCTACCGCTGGAGTGCGGTGGCGTGGCTTCCGACCGCTTAGAGCTTCCGGGGAGACGCACTTCAACACAGAGGCTTTGGGAACGCGAGATGCACGTGACAGTGGTCTCCTTACATCTTTTACTTTTAAAATTTCAGGACCCAAAGTACCTCAGCTTAACACAATCTTGAATTCACACGCTCAAAAATAAAATGAAACCAAACAAATCCAGCCCCCCGGAAAGGAAGGTTCTGGCCTTCTGGGTCCCCACCACCCAGCCCTACCTCTAAGTTCACGTCTTTCCAGATAAATCTGCTCAAAAGGCAAGCGAGACTGCGCTACCTGCGGCCACCGCCCGTTCGACTGCGCCCGCCTCTTGATCTCCTCCACCGTCTTCCTGCGGGAGTCCTGGTCCGACCGGGACACGAACACCGGCCGTATGTACTTGATCAGAGCTGCGAGGGAGGGAGGGGCGTGCGTGTGGGAACGGGCCACTTCTGCCACAGGACTGGGTCCCCAGGGGTGGGCCGCAGGTCAGGGCCTCATCCTGAGGGCACCGGGCATCACCGGGCACACCCCCCGCCACGATGGCATGCAGCCCCGCACCCCCCAAGTCCACGGTGGCACAGCGTCTGCAGGCCTGGGCCTCAGGATCAGGTGAGAGGACAAGGCTCACCCCACCCCTGCTAGCAGAGGAGGGGCGTGGGGGGAGGCTCCAGGGTCAGAAGGGCCCAGGCACATGGCTTAAATCCCATCAGTCCCTATTACAGGCAGACTGTGTCCCTTGAAAACACAGGCTGTCGTCCTAACCCCAGGGACCTATGACTGTAACTTCATTTGGAAACAAGGCATCTGCAATGTACTCAAGGTAAGATGAGGTGGTACCAGAGGAGGGGGGGCCCGGCCAAGGCCCAGGGTCCTCAGGGCTGGAGGAGGGGGTCTGGCCAAGGCCCAGGGTCCTCAGGGCTGGAGGAGGGGGGACCCACCGGGGGCTGCGGGGGCTGCGTAGATCCCCCTGAGGACCTGCCCCGCCCACATCTGCGCTCTGCACTTCCGGCCCCGGATGGTGGACACCTGCCGTCTTTAGCCCCCCGGCCTGGGGCCCTGTCACGGGCGCTCCAGGACACTCAGGCAGCCCTGCCAGCCACGCGCCACAGGGCCCCCTGTTGGGGGGTCAGCACTCCCGCCACCAAGAGGAGGGCTGTTGTCTGGAAAGAGGGTCTGAATGTGGGAAGACACTTCTGAGGAGAGAAGCCTGGAGCCAACGTGTCACCCCACGTCCACGTCTGAACCCCTGGAACCTGCCAACGAAACCTTCTTCGGGAAAGGGTGTTTGCAGATGTGATCGGTTCCAGGTCTGAAGAGGAGGCCCCCCGACCACCCAGGGCAGGCGTCCTCACAAGAGACACACACAGAGGTGGCCAGTGACGAGGGCATGGGGCCACCAGGGGTCGGAAGAGGGGGGAAGGAGGTTCCTGGAGGCCCTTGGAGGGAGGGCGGCCCTCGGACCCCCGGCCTTGGACTCCTGGCTCCAGAGCAGGGCACGAGCTTCTGCCCTTCGAAGCCCCCACTTGGGTAATTTGTCACCAGGCCTAGGGACACCTGCACGGCCGGGCCTCTGGTACGGGACCCGGTGCCCTGGGACACAGCTACGGAGCTGTCCCCAGACACGAGCGCCCTGTGTGGTACGGAACCGAGGGCACAGCGGCACGTCCCGGCATCGGAGAACACGTGTGCCGGCGAAGGGACGCGGCAGAGGAGCCGCGACAGGACAGACCCCAGGACAAGCGCCTAAGTCCTGTGGGTGTGACCTGCCCGACCTGCTCCCTCCAGTGGGGGGACTCACTCCCGGGGGGGAGGGGGACTCACTCACCAGGTGGGGGGGACTCTCGGGGGAGGGACTCACGGGGGACTCACTCATGTTGGGGGACTTACTCCGGGGAGGGGGGACTCACTCAATCACGGTGGGGAGGGGACTCCGGAGGGGGGGACTCACAGAGGACTCACTCCCGGGGGAGGGGACTCACTCACGGTGGGGGGGACTCTCGGGAGGGGACTCACAGGGGGACTCACTCACTGTGTTGGGGGACTACTCCCGGGGGAGGGGACTCACTCAATCACGGTGGGGGGACTCCCGGGGGAAGGACTCACAGGGGGACTCACTCACTCATGTTGGGGGGACTCACTCCCGGGGGGAGGGGGACTCACTCAATCACGGTGGGGGACTCCCGGGGGGAGGGACTCACTCACACCAACTAGGGGAGGGGAGCACACTCACTTCCCCATATTGGGATGTTTCTGCTCTCTGCCTTCATCACGATGGAGGACATTGTCATGGTGACGGCGATGGCGTCGAAGTAGGAGGAATGGGGTGCCAGGGTGAGGATGGGGGCCTCAGAGGGCGGGGCCTGCCGCCCCTTCACCACCACCCAGTGGAAGCCGCCGGCGAACCACATGGTACGCATGATGGCCTTGAGCAGGAAGTCCACGACCCTGCAAGAGAAGGTGCCGAGGTTAACCCGGCGCAGAGCAGGTCGGCTCCGTCACCGCTCGCTCGTGCAAGGCTGGCCCGCGGAGACGGACGCTGGGACCGCAGCCGTGAGCTGTCAGTCACCCAGGGCGCCGTCGAGGCCGCTCCGATCTGTGCCCGGCGGGAGGGAAGAAAACGGTGCTGCACTTTCGTTCCTCCCGTGGGACGTGCAAACCGTTACTTTGTCAGGAAAGCGGGAGTGCCCGTGGCGCTCTCCCAGCCGCGTGAAGACACACGAGCCCTGAGTGCGGAGGCCGACCTTCTGGGCAGGGAGGCTGTAAATCCATCACCTCACTAGGCATCCAAAATGCAATTAAAATCAGGAGGGAAGTGAGGCGGAGACCAGAGGCAGAGACCGGTGAGCAGCAGCCTCCCTCAGGCGGCCGCGGGCTCGGGGACCAGACGCCACGTTATTACAGAAGCCTTTTCTGGATGAAATCAGCTGGACGACAATTTGGGAAATGAAGTAAAAATCGGCCGAGATTAACTGAACTTGCTTTCTGTTTACTTTTAAACGTACGAGAACACAGACATTTACAGCTGCACGGCCCCTGGTCGTAGCCTCTGACTGGCGGCATCCGGATGGCGAATCCCCACGTCACCAAATGACACGGAGGTGAGAAGGGGCCACGTCTGTGAGGATGTAGACAGGACTGCACGACACAAACACAAGAGCCGGAAACCTCACCGGACTGACCCCCTTCAGAGAATTCTGGAAGATGAGGCACGACAGCTCCAGGCGGCCCAGCCCGGGGGAGCGCAGAGCACCTCACGCAGCCGCCCCAAGCGGCCTGGCCTGCGGATGACGCACAGTCGCTGTGCGGCTGTGCACACGCCGGGGGCCAGGCCCCGAAGCCCCGTCTCCACGGCCGGCGCCATCGCTTCGTTACTCGCCCACCAGCACGTGTATAAGCGTTTGCCTGCGTGCATGCTGCTTCTCGTGACAAGAACACGTACGGAGAGAAGAGCCAGCTGACGCCCAGGGACACGTAAGGGGGAAGAGGCCGTGGCCGAGGGGAGCCAGCCCCGGAAGTCACACGCACGGGAAGACGAGGGGGGCAGGTCAAGTGAGGACCAAATCCTGATGCTTCTGCTAGACACACACCCACCACCCCTCAGGTCAACGGGACAAATAGCACTAAACAGAAACGGGGTGGGGGGTGGACCCCCCCCCAGGATTCTCTGAAGATCTCGGGGGGTTCCGTCCACAGGACACCGCCCGCTGGGGAGGGCTGGCCTCGCAGCAAAGCCTGCCCACAGCCCAGCACCTCCCAGCCGAGGCTCAGGCCGCGGTGACGAGCCCGAGGTGCCCAGGGCGTCCCCAGGGGCGGTGAACCCGGCGCAGATCTACGCGCACAGGGGCATCCTTGCTGCACCCTCTGTCTGCCGCCTTAGAACCCGACACGTGCGCCGAGCCAGCCACGTGACGGAGCAGAGACGGCCCCGGGAGACGCGCCAGGAGAGAGGCCAGGGGCCCATGCTCTGCTGGTGCAGGTACGGGACCCGGGACGGGGCGCGGTGAGAAGGGGCAGAGAACAGGGAGGCGGCGGTCTCTCGCTGCAGGAACAGCCGCTTCGCGGGGAAGCTGCGGAGTGACGAGGGTTCTCCCGGGAACATGCACGGGAGAAGGGACAGCACTTTGGGCGGGAGAATTCAGCACAGGACAGCAGGCTCCTACAACTTCCTCTGAGAGCTTTGCAAATTCCTGAGGACGGAGAGAAGATGCCAAAGCTGCCAGAGAAGAGCAGACAGGCCGCGGAGCGCCGCAGCTGAAGGCGGCGCGGGCGGCACTCACGTCCTCGCGGCCTGGGGCACGCAGCGTCTGGAACCTGTCGTCTGCGTCCTGACAAGCGATCCATCAACACAGAGGAGAGCGAAGACGTCCGCACGGGAGACGCGCCCAGTCCCTCCTGCGCATCCTCTACCTGGGAAACACCCTGACCTCCAGAAAAGAACCCCAAACCAGGGGACAGATTACGCCCCAAAGACCTGCAGAAAGTCACTGCATCCGGCAGAAGAGGAAGGTGTGGCGGGGGCGCCAGGACCCCCCCAGGAGGGCACTGTCTGGGCGTGGCCACCAGGGCGCAGGATGTCAGGCTACGCTCGGGCCCAGCACTCTGTCAGTGACGGGCCAGGCGAGAGTCTGTGACAGGAAACAAGGTTACATGGGATAAGAGTGGGGCTCGGACGCGACGCGACGCGACGGGTGTCCAGTGAGAGACAGACCACGGCTGCCGGGGGAGGACCCGCAGGGAGCACCGTCTGCGGCAGGGACGGACCTGCCCGATTCCGGCGCCCGCCACTATGGCGGCCAAAGGGACTACGATCCCCTTTCTAACTGCCTGAGCTGGCCAAGGGGCACCGCCCGAGCCCCGCTGGCCGGCGGGCCGGGTTGTGCAAGAAGATGCGCTGGTTGTTTACATGACTCAGCTTTGAAAGTAACTGTGAATAGATGACTTGTGAGATTGCAGCGTTCCTTCCTTCCCTGGACGCCCAGGGCTTTCATTTTGGGAAGTCCGAACGGCATGAATTTCTATTGGGCAGAAACCCTCCCTGATGGCACAGCGGTCCACTCCAGCCCACGCAACCCTGCACGGCGTGGAACCGCGTGCCTCCTGGCTGACCCCGCGATGACCCTTCGGCACAGCCCGCATGCGCTCAACCCGTGTCCCCGAGCCCCCAGATCAGGCACTTTGTCTCCATGCTCTCCTTTACGGAGCTCAGTGTTTCCCCTCGACAGCAGACCCAGCCCAGGGCCGTGCACAGCTCTCACACACCTGCACGTACACACGCTCATGCACACACCCACAATGCACACATGCATATACAACACATGCACGTACACACGCTCACGTACAGACCCACACGTGCTTATATACGTGCCCGTGCTTGTACACATACATGTACGCGAACACTAGCGTACACACCCACATGCATGCACACATGCATGTATATACACGCACATCCTTGTACACACACATGAACACTAGTGTACATACCCACACGCGTACGTGTATGTACATACATGCACATGCTCGCACACATGCACCTATGCACACACATGAACACATATGCCTCACATACGCATGCATGTGCTCACATGCGCACACACACACTCACCTGTATGTACACGTACACATGCTTGTACACACACACTCACACGTGCCCACACACGTACTCATGCGTACACATGAAGGCGTACACACATGCACACTCACATGCTTGCACACACACACATCCACACAGGCATATACATACATAGGTCATGCACACATGCACACACTCGTACATGTGTGCACAGTGGCGTGTGGTCTCCATGGACACAGACACCTCTACTACTGCTGCGAAGGCCACTTCTCAGGCGCTCCGGGCACATGAGGCACCTGGGAAGCAGTGGTGCTGGCGCTACGCTGGTGTGGCCCACTTGTCATCGGTGGAGCCGCGCGGAGCCGCGCGGGGTGGGCGCGGGGAAGGGAGACTGGCCCAGGGCCCCGCACTTTGAAAAGACGGATTCTGTACTGCACGTGTGACGAGAGGAGGAGGGAAGCCCAGCCTAAGAGCAGAGCTGAAGAAAGAAGTAATTAAGACAAAAAGTGCCAGGAAAGCAGTGTTAGCCTAGCAGGACTAAACCCTCAGGTTTTTAGTCAAATCACTCATGATTTGTCAAAAACTACAAAAAACTCTGCTTTCTAGCTATGGAGTCTCAACCTAGCAAAACTGGAATTCTGATTTCTATTTGGTCTAGATT
>JAESUZ010002081.1:0-11486 GCA_017311185.1 Proteles cristata cristata | reverse complement strand
GTGGGGAGGAGGCTTAAGAAGAAACCTCTGTTGCACATACCACTGAAGGCAGCACCCTAGAAATTTGCCATTTCTCCTTTCCAGTGAGTCTCAGAGAGGGAGACTTGGTATACTCTGAGATCCAGATTATTCAGCTGGGACAAGAAGAGGAAGGTAAGTCACTGGGGAAGATTCTGGTTGCAAACTATATCCCTTTGCTCAACATGTGTTTACTGAGTCGTCCTACATGCTAGGTCCCGTGGTGAGTACATGGAGTCCACCGGCAGACAAGGCAGGTGGGAATCCCTGTTGGTGGATTCCAAAGAGAGAAGACAGACTCCAAAAAATGCATCATGTATCTCCTGACAATCAGATCTTATGATCGATGCTGTGAATGTGAAAGCAGATGTATGAAAATTTCCCTTAAGTAATGAATTAAGTATTTAAGTAATGAGGTTTACAAACCACCTGCCATGTGGTGAGAACATGTGTAGAAACGTGATCACATAATGTATATAAATATAGAGACATGTTCAGTTCATCTATAGAAACAGCCCCATATAACTCATATACTGAACAAGCAAGACTCGGGACTTAATCACAAAAATGTGGTGTCCCCACTGTTCCTTGAAATTTTACTCCGTGGGAGATCTTCCCAGGCACTCAGGATGAACATTTTGGCAACAAAAGCTTCTCAGTGCATTCTTCCTTCTCTTAAGTAAGGGACAGCAGGTGGACACGGTATGTCACAATTTCAGGTCAGCAACTAGAATATCCAGTTCAAGATGTTCATCAAAAATTAGCCCTCCACCAGTTCAGGCAAACTTCAGAACAGGAGCTGGTGGGGGTGAGAGGGAAGGACAGAGGTGGCTTGTCTGTTTCTGTGGCTGATCTCCCCTCACTAGCCTGGGGGGTGCTGGGGACCAGGGCGGAACCTGTCTGGCTGATAGGTGCAGAGGACAGCTCTTCCTTGAGAGGCGAGTGAGTGCTGTCTTCTAACTTCCTGCCTGACACTTCTTCCTACAGCTCCTTGGGCACAGCTGGCCATCTCTAATCCAGCAGTTGTGTGTATCCAGTCACCCTTCAATGGCCTCATCCCCACCCCTGCTCACATCCAGCTTCCCGCTACTGGAGTGCTTTGGTAGCCGTGGGTCCCCTTGGACAGGGCCCCCACAGCAGGGTCCCTACAGCCCCGCTCTTCTGTCCGAGCTGGGACATCCAAGGGGACACCTAGGGATAGGCGATGTATAGTTCAATTAATTTTAACAAATGTATGCAGTCCCAGACCCATCAAGATGCAGAACATTCCCCACACCCCAGAAAGTCCCTCCCTACCCCTTTGCAGATAACTTTTCCAGCTCTACCTCAGCCACCACCGACCCACTTTCTGTCCCTAGAGTCTTGCTTTTCTACAACTTCATGTAAGTGGAATCATATGTAATGTAGTCTCTTTGTCTGGCTTCTTTCCCATAACATAATGTTTTGCAAATCATCCATATTGTAGCATATTATAAGTAGTTCACTACTACTTTTTTGACTTGGAAAAAGCTGTACATGTTTAATGTATACAACTGGATGATTTGAGGATAAGTATATGTCAGTGAGATCATCCCCATCCTCAAGGCCACAAGCATGGGTATCATCTCCTAAAACTTTTTCTGCCCATTATTATTTTTTACCAATATCCTTATTATTATTGTGTGTGTGTATGGTTAGGACACTTAACATAGGATCTACCCCCTTAACAAATTTTAAGTATGCAATCCAGTATCATTAGATATAGACACAGAACTCTCTAGTGGGCCTACAGAACTTACTCATCTTGCGTAACTTCAATTTTGTACCTTTTGTCCATTACTTCTGTTCCCCCTCTGGCAGCCCCTGGTTACCACTATTCTACTGTCTATTTCTATGAGCTTGACAGTTTTACATTCCACACATAAAGTGAGAACATACAGTATTTTTCTTCCTGTGTCTGCTTTGTTTTACTTAGCACAGCAACTTCCAGGCCCATCCATGTTGTCAAAAATGTCAGGGTTTCCTTTTTTAAGGATGCATTCTATTTCACTGTGTGTGTGTGTGTGTGTGTGTGTGTATGTGTGTGTGTGTGTGACATATTCTTTACCTGTTCACCTGTTCATGGACACTTAGTTTGTTCCTATGTCTTGACTACTGTGAATAATGCTGCAGCAAACGTGAGTTGCAGCTATCTCTTCTGGATCCTGATTTCAATTCTTTTGGGTTCATAGCCAGAAATGGGATTGCTGGATCATATGGTAGTTCTATCTGTAATTTTTTGAGGACCCTCCAGACCATTTTCCACAATGGCTGCACCAACTTACATCTCCACCAACAGTTCAAAAGGGCATCCTTTTCTCCTCTTCCTTCCCAACACTTATTATCTCTTGACCTTTTAATGATAGCCATCCTAACAGGTTTGAGGTGATATCTCATGGTGGTTTTATTTGTATTTCTCTAATGATTAGTGATGTTGAATACCTTTCCAACATCCGCTGGCCATTTGTATGTCTTTGGGGAAATGTATATTCAAGACTTCTGCCCATTTTTAGTTGAGTTAGTAGTAGTAGTAGTAGTAGTAGTAGTAGTATTCTGGCTATTGAGTTCCATGTGTTCCTCATATACTTTGGATATTAACCCCTTATCAGATGCATAGTGTGCAAACATTTTCTCCCATTTCATAGGTGGCTTTTCCAAACATGGCACCTCATTTGGAAATTAAAATCCCCAATACTTTTGTAGTAGAACTCTCCGTTGTGGTCTGATCTTGAACTTGTTTTACAAATGATGTCGGGGCCTTCCCAAGATCACTAAGCGAGCAAAAAATGAACTTCAGACCAAGTCTTCCATCTTGCTATAAGATCTGCTGCTTATCAAGCCTATCACTATACTTGACAAACACCGACCACCTGTCTTGTCTGCCACTTGGCTTTCTCAGCCCATCCTGACAAGTCAGCATCCTTTGAATGGAATCTAATTCCATCCTTTGAATTAGAACTGCCTCCAAGTTGTTTGGGTTAATTGAATGTGTCTTCTAGAATTACCTTGATCGTGTACTGTTCTTCACATTCTTTGATATATTTTTCAGAACACTGAGCACTCTGTTGGACTGCTTCTATTTCAGCCACTTTATATATATTAATGATCTGTAGCAAGATTTCTTCCCCATTTCCTTGAGGTTTGCATGAGGCTCCTAAAATTGTATGTAGGGTTCAACACATATAACTATAATTCTGGTAAGAGAGAGCCTAGCTTCTCTTACATCATTAAAAAGATCTGTGACTCTGAAAGGTTGATGGTAAGAGCACAGTGATAGAGAGAAGCCTCACTTGTCCCAGAGACATCTTGTTTTTAAGGCTTTGTCTCCATACATCTGTGTAGCTCTGATGCTTCCATCCAATTCTTTGAGACTCTTAATTCCTAACACAGGATCTGGCAAAACTCATCAGCTATACCTCCTTTTCAGTGCAGTTCCATTTCTGGAGAACCGTGGAAATAAAACTAAGAATGAGAACACGCTAACGTGACAGAGGGTTTTCCCGCGGGCACACATGAGAAGCACTTTCATGGGAACCTGCCAAGCAATCACGGGGTACTCTGAAGCTGGAGTGAGGCGGAGGTGCTGTTAGTTAAGAGAGGCAAAAATTAAAGCAGAGAGAAACTCTGTGTTGACATGTGGTAAAGGTAGGGAGCAAGGTTTCTTGGCGTGGGAGCAATGAAGGACCTTCCAGATCAACAGAGCTTGTAGAGAGCTTGCAGAAGGCTGGGCTAAGGAATGGTAAAACAGAAAACCACCTGTGCTGTGGGACACGTTGGCGGTCAGGGTGGGGAAAGCAGAAGCACCGGTGCAGAGGGTTCAATGGCTCCCAGCCTCGGGGGGGGAACGCTTGAAACCTGGGTTGTGAGTGGTCATGATGCCCATTGTTCAGTGAGTGCCTTTCCCTCCACAGCCAGTGCCTCCGGAGCATGTCTAGGGGACAAGGTGAGTGTCCATCCCCAACTGTTTTCTCTCACACCAGCCCCTAGAGCCCCATACTCTCTCCCTGTTCCCCATTCTTCTTCATCTTCTTTCTGCTCCAGTGTACCACAGTTGTCTACTCCTCGGTGAAGACGCAGCTCCAAGGGGACTCAGCCCGAGACGTCAGGTCCCAGGATGAAGATGAAGATGGTTACGAGAATGTCCCACCTTCATGACTTGTCCCCGATCCGAAGCTCCAGCTCAGGGCAGCCCTCAGGGCCCCGGGAGTGACCAGCTAGTTCCAACTACCCATGTGCTTTCACATCCACGACTCCTGACTCACCTTCTCTGAGTTGGTGATGGGGCCACCACTGAAAGACTTGCTCAGGTGGCCAGGATCTGCAGATCTTGTACCCCTGCTCTGAGTCTAATGTAATGTGCTCCCCACGGTCTGATTTAGGGAAAAGGAAGAAGTGGGGGGAGAAGTACTCTTGTTGAAAAACAGAAGCACAAGTTTTGGTGATTTGTGATTTGCACAAGGCAGGACTGAGTGACCCAGGTGTCTGCTCCATGCCTCTCCAACAGCTGTCTCGCTTGGGACCATCCTCATTGGTTGGTTTACCTGTGCGCGGTGCCCAGGTCCCTCCCACGCCAAGCCCAGCACCACCTCTCCCACCTACACTGCTTACAGTCAGGATTGCATGGTAGACAAAAGAATCCACGTCACTGGTCTACAGAGAAAAGAATTTTAAGAAGCAGGCTCTAGGCCAAGCTTTCAAAACCAAAATGTAATTATTCTAATGTTATTTAAGACAAAGATCTTTAACATTAGAGAAAAAAAATACAAAAACAAAATTAAGTAATAACCCTACAAATTTGAATTGGAAATATCCATAGAGGTTCACATCAAACTCTGCTTTTTAAAGAAGATATTTATTTCCTAGGTCTGTCCACTGAAAAGGCCTAGAAATAATTAGCAACCCAACAGCAGTGAGCATCCCTTCCACAGGCTGTGTTCTCCAAATACGATTTCCTACCCAGAGGCTACTGGGCTCTTTCTTGCAGGAGGTGTGTCTTTAGTTACCAAATAGTTGATGCGGGAATGAGTAATTCTTTCAATAAATGAAGAAGAAATGAAAGACACAGAAAACCACTCTTTTGATGGGATACTTCATGGGTCACCCACTGATTAGGTTAAAATAAAAAAACAGACAGCCTAACCATTTGTGCCTTCTGATGGAAGTATTCAGTGTCACCTACACACTACTCATGCCCAAAATAGCAAAATTGAATCCAACCAAGTTTCTAGATCCAACCACCAGCTGACAGGAAATACATGGGACTACAGCAATCAACAAAATCCACGCTGTGGAAAATCTACAGGACAAATGACCTGGTTTCTTCAACACATAAACGACAAGAAAGAAGGGAAAGGAAGGGGAGGGGAGAGGAGGGAAGGGGACCAGGAAGGAGAAGGAAGGGGAGAGGAAGGAGAGGGAAGGGGAGGGAAGAGAAGGGGAGGGAAGGGGAAAGGAAATGAAAGAGAGAGAAAACATACAAGTGAAGTGAGACTTGACATCCATCAACCAAAGGCACCTTGTTTGGATCCCACCTCAGACCAAGTTAGGAAAAATACCAGCTAGGAAACTCTAAAGGAAATGTGTGCACTGCTGTTAAGAAATTATTGTATGTTTTCGAGATAAACGATAATGTTATAGTGATGTTTTATTTTACAATAGAACATTCATCTTTAAGAGCTCACACTGGCCTATGCGTAGGTTAAATGTTACAGTCTTGTTTGAAATAACCCAGTAAAAGAAGGGCAACCGGGGTGTGAGGGCGCCAGCTGTGGGTTGTTTCTGAAGCCTGGTGACAGGCACATCGTGGGAGGAAGAGGGCTTACACTAGCCTCTGTAGGCTTTTAATCTTCCACAATGAAATATCCACACTCGAGGCGATCCCGTTCGATGACCTCCAGCCCGCCCACCCTGGTGGAGCCCCCCATCCGCCCCCATCACAGCGGTGGGTTTGTGGCCTCTTCCTGGTGTCTTTCCCTCGCACCTCCATTCCTGGCGCTGAGGTTGTGACTCACACCTTTGCAGGGAATTCTCATCTCCCATCAGCAGACTCGGTGCCCTGGCCTGCCCACAGCGCTCCCCCGCCCTGCCTCCCGTGGCCTCATCTCCTACCTCTCTCCTTCTCGTCACTTAGCTACAGGCACTGCCCACACCAGGCAAATGCCCCCCTAAAGCCTGCATGGGACGCCCTCCCCCCACCCTCTCCCGTCCCTCAAAGTCTTGAGCCCCGCCCTGAGACACGTGTATTTTGGAAACTCTCACCCCATTTCTGCACTGCCCATCGCCCTTATGTCCTCTCCCCTTAGCATGTCATTGTAAACACCCTACCAATTTACTTACGACGCTTCTGGTATGTCAGTCCTCCAGAAAGTATGATTCAGAAGGACAACACCTTCTGTCCTTTTTGCTCACTGATAGATCCCAAGCACTTAGAACTGTGGCAGATCCCTGGCACATAGTATGTGCTTAATAAATACTTCTTATTCAAAACACTGGGGTCAGGGGTGTACCGTTCATACTATGGTGCACAGTACAGGGGAGAGCTCCTGTCAGAAGACTCTCCAGTTTAACCCAGTTTAAAATCATGTGGGTGTTTTTCTTTTTTTCATTTTGTTTTAAAAACACATACTTAGTACTTCCTCCAGGGTCAGGCCACCCCTTTCTTTTATTTACCTTTTTTTTTTTGGTACAAATTATGTAAGACATTTGTGCTAAAAGATATGTACACACAGCCTGCACTTCTCCAAGACTATGCCAGTAAAACATTCCGTACACAGAGCATTTTTACAGTGAACTGGAAAAAATACAGTAAATAAAGTATATGTGGATTAAGACCAACATGTATCGAACATTCTAGTTTATGAAAAAATTCAATTCTGCTACAAATTGGTGATATGAAAGCTCCCTTTATTTGAGATTACCTGTGTAAGCTTTAAGATTTCAGTGAAAAAAACTCTCAAGTCTAAAACTAGAAGTAAGGTACATTTTCGAATCTCATGGTCTCATCCCCCAAGATAACAAAATCATTCCGTGAGTTTTTGGTTTTTGTTTGTTTAGCTCTCTGTTTTTTAACAAAAGTAACAAACACATATTAAAGCCAATCATGATTTAACTTACCGCTCCCACCACAGGATGTTTTGTCTTTTACTTACCATTTCAGATATTAGTGCCATTAATAAATCGTTCTTTTTAATGTTTATCTATTTTTGAGAGAAAGAGAGAGAGAATGAGCAGAGGAGGGGTAGAGAGAGAGACAATCCCAGGCAGGCTCCATGCTCAGCACAGAGCCCAACATGGGACTCAAACTCACGAACTGTGAGATCATGACCTGAGCTGAAATCTAGAGTCAGACGCTTACCAACTGAGCCCTCCAGGTGCCTCATAAATACTTTTTATTGACTGGATTACCTACTTCACTGAGGCAGTCCTGCCCTCCCTGTGAGGGAAGAGATCCGACATAAACAATCTACTACCACCAGCAAGCTGTCTTCACAAGGGTCTTGCACTCCATCAAAAAAAGGCTGTGCCTTTCAGTGGTCACACTGGCCTGGGCAAGCAGGTGCTCATATAACTGAGCCCGTACATAACCACTGTATCTGCCATCAATGCCACTTTATATAAGAACCCCTCGAGCAAGCACAGGGTCCCTGCGGAAGTCTTTCACTGACACTCCCTGTCATCAACCCTCCTGGGTTCGAGACCCTCATTCACAGCAAGGCCTTTGGTGAGCATGCACACATAACACAGATGGTCTCCTACTCTGGGCCCATTCCCACCAGCCCACCCATATAACTCTTCCCTAAGCATCTAGCTCTGTTCTTGCGGAGCCTCAGACCACAGGGCCCCTGCTCCTGGGTCAGAGCAGGCTGGGCCTCTGACTAACCCTCCTGCGGGCACCCCGTGGTGATGGTGGGGCGGAAGGTGCTGCCGGGAGCCTCAGCGCTGGCAGGGCTCTTTACGGTCCTTCAAGGGCTCCCCACAAGGGCCTGCGGGAGCCCCTGCAGCTGACGTGGGCACAAGCAAGCCACGATCCTCCTGGTCTCCTCTGTCAAGCCCTTACAGGGAACTCAGCACTTGGCCGTAGTTGTTGGCCAAGAGTGGGTGGGACAGAGCAGAACATAAGCCAGTCACCGTTTATCACACTCGTAGGTGCCTTCGGGTGCCCGACCTCCCAGAAACTGCATCCGCTCGATGATGGGATGGCCCTGGACGCACAAGAGTTCTCGGTTAGTGGGTCAGACAGCCTCCAGCTCAGGTCTTCATGGTACCAAGTCCAGGCATCCAGCGACTCCCTGACCCGGTGCGATGCTCAAGGCTTCTCAAAAGAAACAGTAGTTACTTGCCAAGGGCATAGGTTTGTTTCAAACCCCTTGGGTTCTTGATCACTGGTCCCCTGTCTAGGCTTGCCGCAGGCTTCACACAACACCCAAATGGGTCACCGCAATCTTGAACCCTTCAGGTTCTTGAGGCCGTCAAATCCAAGGATGAATTGATCATGATGTGGCCTAAAAAGCTGAAGATGGCTTGCTTGCTTGCTTGGGGTCCCACCCAAAGATAATTATCCAGTTACTGAGTCAGAGCAGGGCAGCCGAATGCGGTGCATGCTCCCCCAACATCCAGAGGTCTCTCAAGGGTTGGCTTCTCCCTTATTAGAATGGGAGTGGCAACCAGTTTGTCTTAAGAAAGACCATCTCCACAGGTCACCGGGGCCATTACACCACAAAGCCCAGAGGAGGAGAGATTACATGTCAAAAGAATTAAAAGAATGTACTAATTTATAACAGCCCAAACCTGGGTATTGCCGAGGAAAGGAAACCAGGGGGAAAGAAGGTTATTTCACCTGGGACGTTGGTGCGCTTGACAGGGTCTGGGTTCCATGCACCTGCACAAGCCATGGCTCGGTGGTCCTCATTAGCTGTTCCCGTGGTGGATCAGAACCTGGACTGTTACTCCGCAGTGGCCCGGGTTTGATGAAGCTGGGATCACAGCAATCCCTCGGTGGAACCCAGTGGAAGGATTCAGGATCTGTATACACAGCAGGTTCCATGGCACACAGCAGGTTCCATGGCACACAGAGAGTTCCATGGCACACAGAGGGTTCCATGGCACACAGCAGGTTCCGTGGCACACAGCAGAATCCTCTGCAGCTGATTACGAAGAAAGGAATTTAATATCAAACATCGAGAGGGAGGCTGGAGAGCAAGCCTCCAGGCTGACCCTCCAGGAGCAGCTCCCACCAACCCTGAAAGAGACCTGCCCCTGCCCCCACAGCTGACTCAAGATCCCAGGGCGTCTGTGCTGCTGAAAGTGCTCCGAAACCAAGCAGCTGCTGTAAGCAGGGGATCCAGGGCTGATGGCACTTTGGATGGAGACGGTCTGCTCTCCACACACAGTCCCACCAGCTCCCCTCAATGTCCCAATTCACATGTCAGGATTCAACTTTCCACGTTTGCTCCACCCAAAAACCTAGAAAACTTTGAGATTCACATTGGCTTTCTCTCCCCTTGGCCTAAACTTTTTTTATTTTTGAGTGCTTTTGACTCCTCCCTTCTTTCACACTTGAGACAAGTTAGGAAGTTTACAGAGATAATGTCTGGGCCCCACCGAGCAGGACATCTGACGACCCTACTGTGCACACCATTGGCCTTCAACTTACATTAGCTCCACCCCAGTTTCTTGCTTGTTATATTTAATAAAATCTGTAAGGCTGAGCATGAACTCAAGATAAAAGGTAAAACAGCCCCCAGCCAAATGTCACTTCAAGAGTTTCAGAAAGAGGAACCCCAAGATAAATATACCACTTATGTTTATGCAAAAGTGTGTTGGGTTTTAGGACTTCCCAGAGGCATGGAAAAATAACACCTCAAAAATTTACATGAACTGGAGGGGAAGGGGAAGGCCTTGAACCAGTTGGCTTCTGTTATTTTTTGGTGTCAAAAATGAGAGTTTTCATTATGAAAGGAAGTCCGCTCACCTGCATAGCCCCCCACTCCCCGAGGGTCAGGGGGGCTGCCCAAGACCTCAGACAAGAGATCAGCATTCAAGGCAGAGACACACCTACCTTTCCAGGCCCCTTGAGAAAATGAAATGCAAAACTCCTTATTCAAAAATCAAGGCGGGAAAATGGTGTTCAAGATACAGAAATTCCTTCTTTCCATGGTCTCTGCCTCAACTTGTCATGATGGGTTTTGCTATTTAATTCTTAGTCATTCTAAGGAGAGAAAAAATGACATTGGAAATCATTCACATGAATTTTATTGTTTATCTTTATATTTTAACTGTAAACATAAGAGCTTCTCCTTATGCATCCACTGGATCACCGAAATTAGATAGCTTGCATCTAGTAGCCAATGCTACGAGGGGAATGGAAATGGGGCAAGAAAGGTCTCTCAAAGTTTTGTGTTCATCCCTTCATATGTGCACCTCCTGCCGACACCACTTGCCTTTGGGAAGCTGGAGAGGAAGGTCGGGAAGGGAGAGGGCTGCCCACACTGCACTCCCTTCCTCTTCCCAGCCTACGAGATGAGCTAACGAGAGGATGCACCATTGGGAGGGGAATGGCACATTTCCTAGGTTGTCTGTATTACTCAGGACACAAGTGCCTTCTTCCTACATTTGGAGCAAGTTCTGGTTCGCATGGAAAGTGTGGCTTCTCAGGGCTGTTAGTCGTCAACATAATATGCCTGCTTCTCACTCATTCTGAGTCCCACTGAACCCCCATGCCCGGCGGGCCACCCGGGATCCTGTGCCCATGGGCATTCACAGTGTGGTCACACAGCAAGGGGGGTGGGCATGCTTGCCACAGGCATTCCTCCCACCCTGGCGTAGACGCCACAGCCCCATCAGACTTCATCTACAGAACACAAGTCCAGAGGTAAAATCACCAGGACCTTCAGGACAGCAGCAGGAGAGCATTCAGCCAAGTTCAGGGCTTTCCCAAGGACAGGGCTGAGCCTGATGTTGAGGCCAGCAGCGGCTCGGTTCACTGCTCAGGGGCCATCAGAGACAGAGAACCGACCTTCTAGGATCAGAGGCCCCAAACAAGTTTGAACTCTCTTGTTCTGAGCTTATTTATTTATTTTGAGCGAGAGAGCAGAAGGGGCAGAGAGGGAGGGCTGGAGAGGGAATCCCAAGCAGGCTCAGTGCCATCAGCACAGAGCCCGACATGGGGCTCAAACTCATGAACTGTGACATCATGACCTGAACTGAAGTTGGTCGCCTAACTGGCTGAGCACCCAGGTGCCCTGTTTGCTCTCAATTCTTCATAACGATTTGAACCACTGTCAGATTCATAAATCCTGGGGTGAGAGGGCAATTGCCCCTGGACGCCTGGGCTGACAGCAGCCTGTGGGCACAGCAACTGAGCAAGCAGAAGGAAGGCCTGGGGTCAGAGGTCAGGGGGGCAGGCTCACGACCTCCCGAACTGCCATTTGCACAGCATCTCTTCCGTGCTG
>JAESUZ010002080.1:0-154954 GCA_017311185.1 Proteles cristata cristata | reverse complement strand
AGCACTGCTAGGAATTTACCCAAGGGATACAGAAATGCTGAGGCATAGGAACACATGTACCCCAATGTTCATAGCAGCACTCTCATCAATAGCTAAAACATGGAAAGAGCCTAAGTGTCCATCAACGGACAAATGGATCAAGAAGATGTGGTTTATCTATACCATGGAATACTACATGGCAATGAGAAACCATGAAATCTGGCCATGTGTAGCAACATGGATGGGCCTTGAGGGTGTTATGCTGAGGGAAATAATTCAGGCAGAGAAGAACAAATATCATATGTTTGCACGTATAGGAGGATTAGGAGGAACTTGATGGAGGAACAAGGGGGAGAAGAAGGCGGGAAATGGTGGGGGAAAGGGAGAGAGGCAAACCATGAGAGACTTTTGAATGCTGACAAAAACTGAGGACTGATGGATGTGGGGGGGAGGAGGGGATGGGCATGGAGGAGGACACATCTGAGGATGAGCACTGAGTGTTATGTGGAAACTAATTTTACAATAAACTATTTGTAAAAAAAAAAAAAGAGTTAAAAGACTTCTGAGAAATGTAAAAAATAAATAAACTGTACAATTGAATGAATTTTAGTGTATTCACATAATTGTGCTCAATCACACTATTTAATTCCAGAGCATTTTCATCATATAAAAAATAAAGACCGGTAACCACTATCCCTATGGATTTTTTACACTGGCCACTTCATATATATGGAATAATGCAATAAGTGGCTTTTGTTTCTGACGTCTTTCAGTAAGCATAATATTTTCAAGTGTTATCAATGCTATAGGATGAATCAGTAATATATTGTTATGATTAAGTAGTAATGCATTATATGTATATGCTACATTTTATTGACCCTTAAATCAATTGGTAGATATTTGGGTTGCTTGCATATTTTGATTACTATAAATAATGTTGCTATGAACATTAATGTACATATAGATATATATGTTCAACTCTTTTGGATATATGCCTAGAAATATAATTACTAGATCATATGTTTAATTTTGGAGGACATTTTGCTCCCTGTGCATGATAGCCTGGAATCTTTTTCCACTCAATAAACTGAGGTTACATTTTGTATTAACCATAAACACAAGGTTTTTATGACTTTATCCAGATAGCACACCTGAGCAGGTGGAAATGGAAAGAAAAAAGTAGTAGCACTACATAAATTTCAGACTTTGCTTTAAAAAAGGGTAATCTTCTCATTTCATAGCTGAGCAAACTCTGGGGTCACTCTACTTTACCTCAGTACTCATGTGGAACAAAACAATGTGAATATCTAGGCTGGTGCGTTTAGTCCATCATAGTATTCTTCTCTGAGAACAAAGACACTAATAAATCTCTTCTTTGTAAATTATGCAAAAGCTTGTCTGTGGCAGAATTAAAAGTGGGCCTAGAGTTAAGATTACATTTTAAATGTTCTCCCTATAAATAAATCAGCAAATAAATAAATAAATAAATAAATAAATAAATAAATAAATAAGTGGTAACTAACTGAGGTGATAGATAGGCCAATTAGCTTTAGTATGGTAATCATTTCAGATGTGTACCTATGTCAGAATATCATGTGGTTGCTTTGGCAGCCCATACACTAGAATTGGAGAACTACAGAGATTAGCGTGGCCCCTGCTCAAGGTTGACATCCAAATTTGCGAAGCGTTTCATATTTAAGCAAACAAAGTATCATACTGTATGCCTTAAAAATATATGCTTTAGTTTTATTTGCCAATTATACCTCAGTAAAACTCAGGAAAGAAAGCTGAACCTAGAATTTCCTGTCGCAGGCAATCCAGGCTTCAAAAAGTATCCAGGTTAGCTTTTAAAAAAGAAAAAGAAATCTTACAGCTTCATTATGATTGAAAAAAATTAGCGATTACAGTTTGTTGAAAAAAGTTGAGTAAATGAAAGAAATCATGCATCTTTGATTCTGACAATGAATAAGGGACAGGCAAGAAAAAGAGTGCTAGGGACATATAGGTGTCTCAGCCAGTTAAGTGTCAGACTCATTTCAGCTCAGGTCATGATCTATCTCATGGTGATGAGATTGAGCCCCTCATTGGAGCCTCTGTGCTGGGTGTGGAGTCTGCTTGGGATTCTCTGCTTCCCTCTGACCCTCCCCCACATGTACACACATGCACACAATCTCTCAAAAAAAGTGCTAAAGTGTAGTTGTAAAACAGATGATTTTCCAAAAATGTCCATTCATAGTGCTGTATACTAATCAGTCCAAGTGTTGTAAGTCTTATCTTGGGGTTAATCTAATTGTAAACTATATACTAGGTTTTGGTCATACTCCAGTTGAATACTTGGAAGGACACATGCAAATGTTTACAGAATGTTAAGTGGTTGGAAATGTTCAGAAGAAAAATATTTGTCTGAGAAGAGGGAAAGAAATCCATGCTATATTGTTGAAATAGATCATATGAAGTCAGGGAAATCATGGGGAAAAACCTTTGGTTTCCAAAGAAATGGAAAACCTACAAATGAGAACATTACAGAATTATAAGGAATGAGGTAATCTAAGAATCTAGTAAGAGTTTATTCAAACAGAATTAAATTCTCAGTAAAGGCTGAAACTATACTTGTCCATTCCCTGTTGCCTCAGCAGTAAGCCCACTTTATAGTACTGGAACAACCCATGTGCAGTGTAAAACAAGCATTAATTACAGGGGCACTCATTTAGCTTGGAAAGTTCCACATTTAGGGGAAGAAATTGGGGTGAATTTGTGATAGAGAAAATAAATAACTCCTTGAGGAAAAGGAATTTTTGGGTATGCTGTATATCCAGTGACCTCAGTCAGAATCTATATAAGTATAAATCATGTGCTTGTGTGTCCACATTATAATCATTAGCTGTTGCTACTTCATCATCTTCAGAAGTCTTCTTTGGATTTGGAAAAGGTGTCAGCTCATGCCAACAGCATGTACTATTTTGCATTGGAAATCTTCTCCATATATCAAATTCCAATTATTGTGGCATTAATTCCTTGAGTACAGACACCATAGTTTTAATATTGCATGAGGCTGTACACATAGTAAGTGTAAAATAAAAATTTCTGGAGGATATAGAAATAAATAGATACAATTTTAGGATGCTTAAATTCAAAATGCACAAACTGAACTTAGTAACTCAAGAAATATTAAATATGTGTATTATTTCATTTTGTAAAGAGAAAAACTCTTTAAATTATGCAGTACAGCTTGAATCAAAAATGCATTTTCTTCCAAGTTACCACAAGCATCTAGGTTGCTAATGTTATATTCAAACCAGCTAAAATATCAGTTTTCCATTTTTTCCCTGAAACACAATATAGAAAATTTTATATTGGAAGGGGGAAGATTGTAAGGGGTGGAGAAGAGAGTTGACAGATAGGGGAAGGGAATGACTATCTTTCTTTACTAAATGACTGGACAGGCAGAGAAAATTTTGACACTCCTGGACAGGTGATGACATCTAAAATGACATGTCAAAGCACTGAAACAAATGATAAATGAATATGAGATCCAAATTTCTTATAAATACATGTAATAAAAATATTTCAGTTTAATACATTTCATTGTTTCTATAATTAACTGTTCTTTTCCATTTTCTTCTTTCTTTCCTTTCTTTTTTGTATCATTGCATTCAGCTCTATATGTGAAATCTGAGCCTTAGCAATGCCTTGGAGATATCGTATGGATGGATAGGAAATTGCTAACAATGCAAGCTAACTTAAAACGGAAATAACAGATATAGGTCATGACCATGATTGTCATAGCATATGTTGCCCAGGGCTTTATCCTGCCATCTCAAGAACCTTCTGCTAACAGAGCAGAGCTGTCAGGCAAGGCCATCATATAAATCTTCTCATGTTACTTTAATGCTGCTGTCCCATGACTTCTGCTTTACAAAGCATATTTCATGGGTGACTAAGCTATGTTTATGAGATTAGCAGGAGTGAATGTAAATGTTTGGACTGGGAAGTTAGCCTTACAAATAATTTAAGAAAGAGGATAGAATTAAGGTCTCAGAGGATGGCAAATTTTCATAATAACTTTACCTCCCCTGGTAAAGATGTAGTCTAAAGAACCAAGATGAAAATGTCTCCTACGCTATTCTACAGGTTTATTTTGAAAACAGATTCCACACAATTAAAGTACAGAATATAACTTCCACTTGAATATTACTGATCACTGATACTCATACTGACCAGAATCAGGAATATTATGTTAATCATGCTAATGCTTTTCTCACTCACTGATGGTTAGTCATTCACTCATCTATTAAGAATGGTCTTAAGATCTAGTAATTACTTTTTTACTGTTCATTACTTGGGCTACAAATAAAACCAAAGCACCCAATTATTCTGATTTTATAGATAGAGAAATATAGGTATTAATTAGTAGCATCTTCCACTGACAGGTGTTAATATTTCTTCATGATCAATGAGATTTTTTAAATTACTTCCCATGAAAGCATTGCTTAGTTCTTAACTGAAAATATCTTATTGGTGCCGGTTAAATTATTTTCACATTTCTATACTCCTGCAAGGCTTCATTTCATTTTCTTTCTGATTATTATTGGTATAATCAGTCTCAAGTTTTCTACCTTTTAAAGAAAAATATGTATATTTGATTATTTTACTGTCAATTTGAAAACAAACCAAACAAAAGGAAAACCAATTATGGAGTAAATCACAACTGATGCTCTTTCTGATGACAAAGTATCCCTATGGAAATTTAAGCTTTACTATAAATAAAGGCAAGAGTTTACTCACATCCAGCATATGGCAGATACATTATGGAGATATTTAAAACTCTTTGTCCAAAAGGTGTTTTCCTGATTGATCTTCATCTCCTCTTGTCTTAGCTACAGTTTGCTATTACTTATTCTTCTTGCAGGTTTCTTTGGGATATATATTTTAACTATCAGTTTAGCCTACTAGGCTATGAAGATTCTGCTTTCTTAATGTAGATAAGACAATGCAAGAGGATGATACACTCATCTTCAGGACCAACAAAGCATGAAGTTACGAACCTGAGGCTAATGTTTGGGAGATAATAGTGCAATAGTGGCTCAGTCATTCAAGTGTCCAGCTTCAGTTCAGGTAATGATCTTATAGTTCGTGGGTTTGAGCCCCACATCAGACTTCATGCTGATGGTGCAGAACCTGCTTGGGATTCTTTATTTCTTCCTCTCATCTAGCCCCGCCCCCACTCACCTGCTCTCTCTCTCTCTCTCTGTCTCTCAAAATAAATAAATAAACTTAAAAAGATTTATAATCATAAATTGATACTAGCCCAGATCAGTGTACATAATCAGTGTCCCTTAGAGTCAACAAATATACCATGTGACAGATGAATTTCTACATGGAGGGAAGGAAGAAATTCTTTTAATAAACTAGAAGGCAGCATGATTCCCTGAAAATCTGAAGTGAAGGAGATGAAAAATCTTAACATGGAAGACATGACATGGGAAATGATAGGCTTTGAAGATAAACTTCACCTATTTCAAAATTTGGTCTGGATTAGATTGAGTTCAGTTTGCGTGATTCAGCAGGTAGTGCAAGGCCTTTTTTTTTTTTTTTTTTTTTGCTGATGCATATTCTTAGACATAAATGACAAAAGATTTGGTTAAAGAAAAATGAAAAGGGGTAAATATGTCTAAAAAGTCTCCTTTGAAATAGTGACCTCCTTGCCTCTTCTTATTAATATTAAGCCATCACCACACAAAGCAGACATTCCATTTATCTGTAGTCTGGTGGCGGGTAATTAACATTTCTCTTCAGATTCATCAATTTTAAGCCTTCTCAACAATAAATAAATTGACTCTGCTTGACTCTAGTAGAAAGTCTTAGAATTTATTAACTTACTCCAAAAATATCCAATCACCAGAGGAAGATATTCTTTCAACACCATCAGTACCCAAAATGTCTTTCCTATATTCTTACCCAGCAAACTACACCTAAAAAGTATTAAAACTATTGAAATACTGACTGAGTTAAAAAAAATTAAGGAAATATGTTAAATGTGGTACAAAAGAGCATCCGTTCATGTAATTTTTTCCAAAAAAAAGTGACAATATTCTTTAAAGAAGGATAGATTCCATTTATTTGAACCAAAAATTTCATTACTGGGTATGTGTTTTCCAGGTATACTGTATATGTGTGCAAAGACAAATGTAGTAAGGTGTAGGATAAAATGTAGTAGGATGTAGGATAAAATTATTTGGAATACCAAAACACTAAACACAAAGTAAATGTCTTCAATTAAAAAAAAAAAAAACGTTAAAAACATTTTACCTCCACAAAATAGTAACCATGAAGCCATTAAAAAGAAATATGTGTTACAATATGTGTGTGTGAATGTGCACACACACATATATAAAATGTACATAAGTATGCATCATGTTTATATATGTATATATGGTATGTATATATAATATAGATGTATTTATCATACATGTGATAACATATATATGGCACACACAGATATGAAAAGAACTCAAAAATATACAATTTAAAAATGTAACATACAGAGAAGTATTACATGCTATCCATGTTAATCCTAGAAACCATTCTAATTTCTGTCAGCCAAGATATGAGTAAGTGAATTGTGTTCTGAAATATAATAGAACACTAAACAGCAAAGGAAATGAATGAACTATAGCTATGTACAATATGCTTGTATTTGAAATACATTGTCTATATTTACATTAAGAGGAGAACGTGGCATATTTATAAATGTCTGTGCTTACATATATGTAATCGTCTAAAGGACAACCAGTAAGTTGAAATGAGTAGTTACACTAGGGAAGAGACATAATATATTATGTCCATATTGTCATCAGGCAAAACACTAGCCTGGTAAGTTTTTTTTTTTTTTCTCATCAAGAACTGCTTTTCAATTATTTTGTAAAAGGGCTAAGCTTTTGGAAATATCTTTTTATTCTTTTGTTAAATTAGAAAAATATCAGGTGTGTGTACTTGGTTTTTCTCAATTGTGTAAATATATTTGAAGTCTAGTCTAAAGAAGTTTTCAATTAGCTACCTTGAAATATTTTGTATTAATCAAGTTCCACTACATAAACTTTTATAATATATTGCAACACTGAAAGCAACAAATTGACCTAACAGCACAAGAAGATGAATTAACCAAATGGAATGAATTTATTAATTTCTAATTGTATCCAAGTTACATTTCTTAGTTTATTAGGGGAAAATGACAGCAGAACAAAAAGTAAAATAAATGTTAAAAATAAAATATTCTAGTAAATACATGCCATTACTTCAATTACTTGTAAACTGGACAATTTTTTTTTTTTTGGTAGCTATAGAAGACATTTATCAATGCAGTGAGAATGCATTTGTTTTGCATTGGAGACAATAGCCCACCCGTCTCTTACTTGTCTATTACTGGTGTATTGCTTCAGTTTAAGGTGAGAGGTGATTCAGCTGAGTCTTCATCTCTGTGTTCAAACTTCAGGGAAATCTGAAGGTGTCTTCTGAAATCGGAAGTCTGTTCTAAACTTGTTTTATGAGAGCGACACACAATAAGTAGTGATGAATGAGTTTCTCCTTGTGGTCATGAACTTTTGCAGAAATACTCCATTAAGTTTAAATCTTTTGAAAATACCGTGCTTCAAAAAGGGGCTAGCAAAAGATGGAAAATAATCCTGTATTTCTTAAAGAGATGTTTCAGCATTTCAGTATATGATAAGAATTTGAAAATATTCTTTAGGTTTAATTTATACAGCTATTTTGTTCCTTGGCCTGCAGTGCGGTTGAGTCCATGTTAATATGGTCCAGGCTGCTGATTAAGATTCAATAAGCAGTTGAAATAAAACAAACAAGAAGCATGGATCAAAATATGACTTGGAAACAAATCCAAAATTGCTGCAAGTAGTTTAGTTAATTTCATGATTGAATGTTTTACAGATTTTCAGTAGAATCAGTGATTGCTTCTTTGAAAGCTCACACCTTCAGCTGCCTGTTTGTTTGGCTCTAGACTCCCCAGCAGTGGAGACTGGGGGAAAGAATCTAAGAATGTGGGAACATGTGCCTATGTACACTTTCTCTGTCTTTTCCCATTCTGGGAAAATAGTCATTGTTATTCTGCCCACAGGAGAGATTGCCATTTTGGTTAATGCTTTTCAGAATGTGTAGGATGCAGGTTAGGAACTTAGGGCGACTTGGATACAAACGCTAAAAAGGGATCTTTATGCATTTTGTGAACTTGAAAACTCTTAAATTTTAGTGACTCAATGTTCTTATCTATAAAATGAGAAAGATCATACTTACAAGTTTGTTTTTTCAATTAAAAGAGATAATTTATTGATACAGCAGATAGTCAATGTAGATCTGAAGGCAAAAATTTTGTGGAAAGATTGTGTGGTAATGATTATAATCAAATATTAAGAAGTATTATGTTCTTTGGTATAGTATGGCAAGGTATACATTCATTCTCGCATTAAAAAACTATAATTTTCAATAATAAAATTAAAAATATAAATATTTTAATATAAAATATATAAAATAGACAATATATAATTTATTATTTTTCTTTTTTCTTTTTTCTTTTTATTATTTATTTGTATAAAAATAATTAAAAATTTAAAAATTAATATTAAACATAATGGATCAAACTTACAAAAGCAGCATACTTATATGTACTAGGTGCAAGCTTAATAAAAATGTGCAATATTCTTATAAATAATACTATAAATTTAATGATAAACATAAAAATTCTGAATAAATAGAGCCACAGGGATATATCGATAAGAAAAGTGAATTTTGCAAAACTGTAATTCTACCTCCCCAACAAATCTACAATAGTAGAATGGATGAGAGTTCTGATGAGAACGTTTTTCTGGGTTACAAACTGCCAACTTCTTCTTGGAGGTTCACACTGCAAAGACCGGAGAGAGATCTCTCTGCTGACTCCCATAGAACTCTAATCTTATTAATGAAGGCTCCACCCTTTAAATCTCACCTAATCTTAATTATCCACTAAAGGCCCTACTTCCCATTATTACCACCCTGAAGAATAGGCTTTCAGTAGACAAATTTTGGAGGACACAAATATTTAGTCCATGACACTTATTGCCTAATAGAATGGGTAGCCTTTTCACATTTCTCATTTTGTTAGCTTCTATCCACATTTTAGCATGTTCAAACCCATTCCTTCTTAAAACTCCTTCTTCTCTCTGATTCTCTACTTCCACTCTCGGTCTCTCTTTCTTTTTTTTATTATACCTCAATAAATTTTATTTTATTTCATTTCATTTCATTTCATTTTTATTTATTTATTTTTTACAAATTGTTTATTGTCAAATTAGTTTCCACATAACACCCAGAGCTCATCCCCACGAGTGCCATCCTCCATGCCCATCCCTCCTCCCCCCTACATCCATCATGTCTCAGTTTTGGTCAGCATTCAGGAGTCTCTCATGGTTTGCCTCTCCCCTTTTCCCCCATAATTTCCCCCCTTCTTCTCTCCCTTGTTCCTCAGTTAAGTTCCTCCTAATTCTCCTATATGTGCAAACATATGATATTTGTTCTTCTCTGCCTGAATTATTTCGCTCAGCATAACACCCTCAAGGTCCATCCATGTTGCTACACATGGCCAGATTTCATGGTTTCTCATTGCCATGTAGTATTCCATGGTATAGATGAACCACATCTTCTTGATCCATTTGTCCATTGATGGACACTTAGGCTCTTTCCATGTTTTGTCTATTGTTGAGAGTGCTGCTATGAACATTGGGGTACATGTGTTCCTATGCCTCAGCATTTCTGTATCCCTTGGGTAAATTCCTAGCAGTGCTATTGCTGGGTCATAGGGGAGTCCTATTGTTAGTTTCCTGAGGAACCTCCACACTGTTTTCCAGAGGGGTTGTACCCGTTTACATTCCCACCAACAGTGTAGAAGGGGGCCCGTTTCTCCACATCCTCTCCAGCATCTAGAGTTCTCTGATTTGCTCATTTTAGCCACTCTGACTGGCGTGAGGTGGTATCTCAGTGTGGTTTTGATTTGTATTTCCCTGATGAGGAGGGATGCTGAGGATCGTTTCATGTGTCTGTTGGCCATCTGGATGTCCTCTTTGGAGAAGTGTCTGTTCGTATCTTCTGCCCATTTCTTCACTGGGTTGTTTGTTTTTCTGGCGTGTAGTCTGGTGAGTTCCTTATAGATTCTGGATATTAGCCCTTTATCTGATATGTCATTTGCAACTATCTTTTCCCATTCCGTTGGTTGCCTATTAGTTTTGTGGGTTGTTTCCTTGGCTGTGCAGAAGCTTTTAATCTTGATGAGGTCCCAACAGTTTATTTTTGCTCTTGATTCCCTTGCTTTTGGGGATGTGTCAAGCAAGAAGTTGCTGCGGTGGAGATCAAGGAGGTTGTTTCCTGCTTTCTCCTCTAGGGTGTTGATAGTTTCCTGTCTCACGTTCAGGTCCTTTATCTATTTTGAGTTGATTTTTGTGCATGGTGTGAGAAAATGATCTAGTTTCATTTTTCTGCATGTTGCTGTCCAGTTCTCCCAACACCATCTGTTAAAAAGGCTGTCTTTTTTCCATTGGATAGTCTTTCCTGCTTTGTCAAAGATCAGTTGGCTGTATACTTTTGTGTCCACTTCTGAGTTCTCAATTCTGTTCCATTGGTCTATGTGTCTGTTTTTGTGCCAATACCATACTGTCTTGATGATGACAGCTTTGTAGTAGAGCTAAAGTCTGGGATGGTGATACCTCCCGTTTTGGTTTCATTTTTCAGTATTACTTTGGCTATTCGGGGTCGTTGTGGTTCCATACAAATTTTGGGATAGTCTGTTCTATTTTTGAGAAGTATGCTGGTGCAATTTTGATTGGAATTGCATTGAATATGTAGATAGCTTTGGGTAGTAATGACATCTTAACTATATTTATTCTTCCTATCCATGAGCATGGAATGTTTTTCCATTTCTTGGTGTCTTCTTCAATTTCCTTCATAAGTTTTCTATAGTTTTCATCATACAGATCTTTTGTATTCTTGGTTAGGTTTATTCCTAGGTATTTTATGGTTTTTTGTGCAATTGTGAATGGGATCAGTTGCTTGATTTCTCTTTCTGTTGCTTCATTGTTGGTGTATACGAATGCAACCGATTTCTGTACATTGACTTTGTACCCTGCAACTTGGCTGAATTCTTGGATCAGTTCTAGTAGGCTTCTGGTGGAGTCTGTTGGGTTTTCTATGTAGAGTATCATGTCATCTGCGAAGAGTGAAAGTTTGATTTCCTTCCCAATCCTGATGCCTTTGATTTCCTTTTGTTGTCTGATGGCTGATGCTAGGACTTCCAGCACTATGTTAAACAGCAGTGGTGAGAGTGGACATCCCTGCTGTGATCCTGATCTCAGGGGGAAAGCTCTCAGTTTTTCCCTGTTGAGGATGATGTTAGCTGAAGGCTTCTCATAGATGGCTTTGATGATGTTTAAGTAGGTTCCTTCTATCCCAACTTTCTCTAGAGTCTTTATTAAGAAGGGATGCTGTATTTTGTCAAATGCTTTTTCTGCATCTACCGACAGGATCATATGGTTTTTATCTTTTCTTTTGTTGATGTGATGTATCACATTGATTGATTTGCGAATGTTGAACCAGCCCTGTAACCCACGAATGAATCCCACTTGATCTTGTTGGATAATTCTTTTTATGTGCTGTTGAATTCAATTTGCAAGGATCTTGTTGAGAATTTTTGCATCCATATTCATCAAGGATATTAGCCTGTAGTTCTCTTTTTTTGCTGGGTCTCTGTCTGGCTTGGGAATCAGAGTGATGCTGGCTTCAGAAAATGAGTCAGGGAGTTTTCCTTCACTTTCTATTTTTTGGAATAGCTTGAGAAGAATGGGTATTAATTTTGTTTTAAACATCTGGTAGAATTACCCCGGGAAGCCATCTGGTCCTGGGTTCTTATTTGTTGGGAGATTTTTGATCACTGTTTCGATTTCCTCACTAGTTATGGGTCTGTTCATATTTCCTACCTCTTCCCGTGTGAATTTTGGTAGTGAGTGTGTGTTTAGGAGTTTGTCCATTTCTTCTAAGTTGTCCAATTTGTTGGCATATAATTTTTCATAGTATTCCCTGATAATTGCTTGTATATCTGATGGGTTGGTTGTAATAAGTCCATTTTCATTCATAATTTTGTCTATTTGGGTGCTCTCTCTTTTCTTTTGGATAAGTGTGTCTAGCGGCTTGTTAATTTTGTTTATTTTTTCAAAAAACCAACTCTTGGTTTCATTGGTCTGTTCAATTATTTCTTTGGTCTCTATGTTGTTTATTTCTGCTCTGATTTTTACTATTTTTCTTCTTCTACTGGGTTTAGGGCGTTCTTGTTGCTCTGCCTC
Organism: Proteles cristata cristata; assembly: GCA_017311185.1. Taxonomy (NCBI): domain Eukaryota; kingdom Metazoa; phylum Chordata; class Mammalia; order Carnivora; family Hyaenidae; genus Proteles; species Proteles cristata. The sequence continues at coordinate 142,598 of JAESUZ010002080.1, read as the reverse complement.
TAGTTCCTATAAGTGAGCTGTTAGATTTTGGACTTGTGCTTTTTCTAGTTTCTTGAAATAGGCCTGGAGGGCAATGTACTTTCCTCTTAGGCGTGCCTTCGCCACATCCCATAGATTTTGGATTGTTGTGTTTTCATTTTCGTTTGTTTGCATATATTTTTTAATTTCATCCCTAATTGCCTGATTGGCCCATTCATTCTTTAGTAGGGTGGTCTTTAACCTCCATGTTTTTGGGGGTTTTCCAGGCTTCTTTTTGTGATTGATTTCAAGTTTCAAAGTATTATGATCTGAGAGTGTGCATGGTATGATCTCAATTCTTTTAAATTTATTGTGTCTCTCTCTCTCTCGAAGCACTGTGCCTATTTGATTAAATAGTGTTGTTCCATTTCTGATAGTTATATAATGTATTTTTAATATTGACCAATTTGTGCAAGCTAATTTCTCTGAGCTTCATCATGGATTTGCTAATGGTTATTTCATCATAGGCTTTAAAGAAACTTAAAGAGAAGTAGTACATACAAATTATTAGCCTATTCTAGGTATCTGATATATATTAATCTTTTTTTTAGCAATCTACAATCTGTTGTATGTTTGTTTACTTGCTTATCAATGGTAAAGGTATTTGGCAAAAGTTATGGCTAACTCAATAAACATTAATGTAAACAAGTGAATTCTGTACTTGTGCCACTCAAAAGAAATCTCAAGGTAGTTCTTCCAAAGATGGTATAAAAATTCAGTAACATAATCATGACTTATGCTCATTCTGCCTTTCCACTCAATCACCTACATGTGTGTCGGGGCCTGTAGTTGCTTTCTTATGTCTTCACTAGTTTCAAGATGGATATTGCATTTTCAGTATCATGTACCTTTCTCAATTAGGAGAAAGATGAATGATAAAAATTCTTACACTTAATACATTTTACTTTAAACTTGAAAAGTTTCATCTTATCCATGTATATCTAGATAATATTGGACAGTACTATATCTATGTCCACCTCTAGCAACAGGGAATGTTAGACAGTTAAGCTATCCATCTGGAATATAAAAAGGGCAATAACAAGAGGGAAGTGAGTGGCCTTTGCATTGCTCTTCCACGGGGACTGCCCTGGCTTCCATGATGGAATGTTATGCTGGCTTCCCTTCTTGCTCTCCAATAGCAGTGCCTCCATCTTTTGCTCCTCTTGTCACTCATCTCCAGTTCTTCTGAAATCTGACTGCACTTTACATTGAACAACAATTCAAAGAACATAACTTAATTTATAAATTAATAAGCATCTTTTAATTTTACACCATTGCACTGCAAATGCTAGACTCACTTCGTCCTTCAACAGTTTTCATAAGGCTTGATCAAGCTCCAGAGGTTCATCATTTCCAGTTTCTCTTCCCTGATCAGATCTCAATAGTAATGAATGAAATGAGAATTATTTAGGTCATATATCTTTAGGAAAATAACATAGCCCAGTCTAGCTAATGACAAAATAAGAAACAAACCCACACGGGAGTGAAATTTAGTTATTTTTTCTAAAAATGTTTAAATGTTTATTTATTTTTGAGAGACAGAGAGACAGAATGGGAGTGGGGGAGGAGCAGAGAGAGAGAGAGGGAGAGACAGAATCTGAAGCAGGCTCCAGGCTCTGAGCCATCAGCACAGAACCCAATGTGGGGCTCCAATACACAAGCTGTGAGATGATGACCTGAGCGACCTGAGCCAAAGTCAGAGGCCTGACCGACTGAGCCACCCAGGTGCCCCAAATTTACCTGTTTAGAAAAGCAAACCATGCTAGTTTTCTGGTTTACTTTTGCATACTTTTTCTTTTGTATTCCAGTTGCCTAGACACCACCTTTGGGTACCATCAGTTAATGAAAATGTGTATTTTAATAATGGAAAAAGCATGATATTTGAAGTCAAAAGTTTCATTTGGGGATTTCACTTCCCCACATTTTAAGCCCCATGGCCTTGATATTTTTCTTGTCTTTAATGCCAGCTGCTTCACTTTATAAATTGATAATGATAATGTTACCCATAATGGTGGTGTAGATAATAAAAGTGATAAAATCTGGTACATAGAACACAAGCTGAACAAATCTTCCTTAGTTTTACATCAATCAAATAATATGTTGTTTCTTTAAACAGCATTTTAAATTTTTTTTAATGTTTTATTTATTGCTAGGAGAGAGAAAGAGACAGTGTAAGCAGGGGAGAGTCAGAGAGAGAGGGAGACACAGACTCGGAAACAGGCTCCAGGCTCCGAGCTGGCAGTCAGCACAGAGCCCGACGCGGGGCTCGAACCCACGAACCGCGAGATCATTACCTAAACGAAAGTCGGACGCTTAACCGACTAAGCCACCCAGGCGCCCCTAAACAACATTTTAGCATGTTGATTTGAAGAAAGTATATATAGTAAATTTTAACTAGAACTTAAAATCTTTATTGTTTCCATGAGGACATGAGTTTTTAACCTATTGAAATACTGTGTCCCAAAGTTTCCAATTTTTGCATGTTTTTCCATTTTCTGCAGAAAGAAGTTGTTTTATGTGCTTGATAGGTAATAGAGAGGAAACCCAAAAAATAACATGTGGGCATTTCAAATACAAACACATTTACTCCAATACACTAACATCAATCATAATTATTAATTCTACTCTGAAGTCCTGTCACACCTGTTGCGGTGCTGTGTTCAATAATAAATGATGTCTGGTGTGAAGACAAAAGGAAATTGTAGATGAGGTGGCAGTCTTCAGGACAAACTAGGAAGATGAGTGCTGTGAATTTTCAAAGAATTGTGGGGAAATGAGTTGTTTGCTCATTTGCAAGCTCATCCCGATAAACATATGCAAATATCTTAATTTCTTAAAAAGCCAAAGCTACAACTGATGATTTGACACTTTTTTTGGACAAATTCCTATTAAAACATCAGGCAAATTACTCTTTCATTTTTTAATAATATATAAAATATTGAAAATAGAAATATTTCACACTTGGATGTGTTGTTTAATATTCCTCATCTAAAATACTCCCCTGCTTGCCTTTTGACTCATTTTTTATAGAGTTAGGAAATCAAAAAAATGTTCTTCTACTGGTATGGCAAGTCTCCCTTTGAAAGTAGTACATCAAACTCTTACCTGATATTTTGAGTTGTACTGACCACATTAGTACCTAGTATATGCCACCTTAGATTTTTCACTGCTGTTTTGAAAGTGTTAATCTTGTCTCTTTTTATCTCAGACTCTGAGCACCATTCTGCTAACCTTATTTCCTCAAATGATTAATGTTCTCTCTTACCATCTAGAATTTGTTTACATGGCCCCTTCTGTCTGGAATGGACTTTTCCCTCCTATTGACATGGCTGACACCTTTTCAGTCTTTAGGTTACAGTCAAAAGGTTACAATTTCCAGAAGGCATTCTCTGACCTTCTACACTACTTTGGTCTCCTGAAATATGTGTCCATAAGGCTCTCTGCATTCTTCTGTCATAACACTAATTGGAATTAGTCATAAGTAGATTTTAATCATCTGCCTTTCCCAGAAGCTCTTGAAGGCAGAGGCTTGATCTGTGTTATTCACTGCTTCAAATATGCAACCTAGTACTGTGTCTGGCAGAGACATGATGCTTAACAAATAATTATTGAACTTAAACAACGGGTTTTCAAGCTCCCTAAAAGCAGAGATTCCAGACTCTACTTCCTCTGTACCCTCTAAATAACAATGCACAAGATTCTGGAGTAATTAGAAGTCCTCAATACTTATTAAATGCATTTCAAGAATCTTAGAGCTAGAAGGTGTTTTATAAACAGTGTAACATAAAATCATCAATTTATAGTAAGTTATAGAAGCAGAAGACCAAAGGCCAAAAGACTGGTTTGGTTTAACAGACCATAATTGAGATTCAGATATTCCAATCATTTAATAAGGTTTTTGGCATATGTGTAGAACTAATTTCAAAGTTAAAGTGTATTGTGTAGCCACCAAAAGTCTTCCATTATTATCATAACCAAATGTCATTTGCAAGTTATTTCCTTAGTGTCGGTAATGATGGTTTCTAATGGATACAAAACCATTATAGAAATTTTCAAGAGGATTGTTAGATTTGAGAAGTTTGTCAAGATTTTCTACAGTCTGATCCCATTGGTATAAGTGAAAAAACTTTCAAAAAAGTAGTTTCTTGTTTCCATCTACTCCACATAAACACACGTGTGTACACATACATGTGAACAGACATTCCTCTACTGTTGGACTATGCTTCAATTTAGAGAAAAGATTTTAAGGCAGTAAAGTTTGAGCCATTTTTCTGGTACATATAGTAATGGTCAATTTTCTTTACTGCTAAGTTATTCCCTTGGCTTTTAGTTAAATATTGAGAGTAATGAATTTATCCTCTGAGGGAAATAAAGGAGCTATATAGTACTCTGCACAAGTCATCCATAAAAGTTCTATGAAAGAGTTAAAGTTTTTCTAAGCAACTTACATACCAAAATGTTTAATTGGGTCCATCACGTAAGGAAAAAAGATATTCATCATATATACTTTCTTTTTTCTTTAAGAATGAAACCACAGAACTTGACAAGACATTTTCTATGTTAATTAAAATTTTAAATATTTTTCCTAACTTAAAATGCTGAACTCTTTTGTAGAGGCATGGTGCAATTTCACACATACCCTTCTTATTTTATGCCTGACAAATGATATATATATAAATGCGAAGGATAAAACAAGTCCTTTGCTCTTTTTGCTACATGAAAAGTTGCCAATGTCTGTTAATGCCTTTTTCTCATGTTTCCCATGTTTCTCATGTGGTCCTAGTAAGACATATCTACCTTTCTGCTTTAAAACTACCTTGCTGGAATACCTCATGTTAGGCAGAAGCCTGGTTATGATTTATTGGTAAGCAGAAAAAATTACCATGAAATATATGGCAACTTCAAGCCTGAAAAGTTGTTGTAGGTGGAAGTTGTGATAGATTTCTTCCACCCATGAACAAGGAAATAACTCAGCTTCCACGATATTATTCTTCAGATAGCAAAGCAAGATGACAAATTGTGATTTTATATAATTAATTATTTTATCAACAATTATAATTTAGACATGTTTAGAACCTAGAAGTCTAATGAGTTGTTTTTTACTATGAAGAGTTCGTGGAAATTCACACAGATATTGGTGGATATCTGAATTTGACATTTTATGCTGACCACAGTTCAAATAGTGTATCTAAAGGTAACATGAATACCTAATTATGTGTGGGCATATCTGTGTGTTTGTGCATGTGCTGAAGAACTAATAAATTCTCTCCTTCCAAAAACCTCAAATATCTCCATCATGAATGGATTAAATTAGAGGGAAAGAGATAAGACCTGCAAAAGGAAAGGATTGCATATTGTTATTATAAATGTGTAGCATAATTTTTAATCCTTTACTCTCATTTAATAAACTTGTGATGGCAATGTAGGTATAATTAGAGCTGTCAATATTGAATTCCACATGTGCACTGCACTATGAATTTAATTTAAATTTCTCTATTCCTGCTTTTCCCTTCTTGTCACCACTGGGAGAGATTGAAGCACTTGACTGGTGCTGTGGTAAATTGGATCCTAATAAGTATGATGCTTTACTGCTTCTTGTTTTTGCTAAGATACAACTGCACTATTTCAGAAGAACTCACCTGGGCATTAATTCAACAAGAAATGTTGGGATGAGCATTATATTTTCCACGTTTTGATATCTCAGTGAATGACTTGCATATAAAAAGGTCTGGCAGCTGGTTTTTATCATTCACTGATGTGCTTGTCATTTCAGCCTCAGGTTTGGCTGACTCACCTCTGGGAGCTTAGAAATTATATTCTCTCACTGTTTTAAATTATTTGAGATTACAGTTTTTCGATATAAAAGTAAAGCATAAGGTAATTGATTAACATGCTTCAACGTGAAGGAATTGATTTAAGAAGGCATCTGAAAAATATCAACATCACAGGTCTTGCTAGGCCTTGTTTAAAATTATGATCATGTCTTAGAAATCAACACCAGTGCTATAAGGTAAACAATTAAAAACACACAACAATATTTTTTAAAGTTAAGGATAAAATGTTCCATGAGACAGAGTCTCGTTAAATATTTTATAAATGGATATATTCAAGAGTGATATGAAATATAAGACATGCTGGCGAGAATCAGAACACCTATAACTTTCACACTCTATGTGTAAGCATATGACTGGGGACAGCCACTTAGGAAGAGTCTGGTAGTGTCTGCTATAAATCTGAATGTGTCCATGATGGTGCAACAGAAATACATACGGATATGGTCCTAGGATATGGCCACATAGAAGAATTTCATAGCAATATGTTCGTATAAGAAGCTGGACTGGAAAAAATGCAAATTTTCATCAAGCAGAATGCATAAATTGTAAGATAAACACAGGATGCAACACTATTCAGCATGGAGAATGAACTAACAACTGTCACATGGGTTAATATTACTTAATCTTACAGATGCAATAATAAAACAGAGAGAAAGACTCCATGCTGGTCAATTACATTATATTGAGTTTGGAAAGAGTGAAATCTAATCTAAGGTAATAGAAGTCACTTTGGTGGGTTACCTATGAGGGAGCTTCTGGAGTGGTGATGACGTTCTCTGTCCAGAGCGGGGTGGTAGTTACATTCAACATTTTGTTTTGTAAAAAAATTCTGAGCTGCACACTTACCATTTGCACGCTTTTCTGTAGATATGTCATCTTTCAATTTAAAAAGTTAATTTTAAAAGGGGAATGTGAAATGCAACAGAAAAGAGAAATTCCTGTGTAAAACTAGGTCCTTATTTTTTTTTTCCTTTCTTTGTTCTCCATGGTCCTTTGTATATGTTTTTATTTCAGTACATAAAACACTTTTATTATATTTTATTTTTAATCAACTATACAGTAAAGTTAAGTGTGAGACCACATGTTATTATTCTTGTATACCCATGATCTATCACAGTGCCCTTCACAAGTTAGGTTTATTTAAAATAATAATAATAATAATAATAATAATAATAATAATAATATATTTTAAAAAACTCACATTTGTTAAGTGTTGACATCATATTGTTGTAACATGTGTATTTTTTATTTAAGTTTTATCTGATTTATCTGATTATCTGATTTGGTTATCATTATCTCTATTTTCCAGATGAGAAAACTGAAGAATTTGGTGGTGCAGTAATTTGCTCTAGGACACACAGCTCATAAGTGGCAAAAACAGGATTAAAATCCAGATTCTAGATCTTAATTCTAAACTATTAGGATATAAAGGGCAGGAAATTAAATATGCCATAACACAGGCTTGCCACACACTAAATGCTTAATTAATGTGAGCTATGAAAACAATATACAGCCCATAGATTCATGTAACACAGTGATTATTCTTCCTGTGGAAGTATAGAGGCTGGGACTAAGCAACTACATTTATTTACACACCACACACTGTGGTGGGGTACTGAAGATAAAATGAATTAAAACCTCAGATGAAGTCCAAATGTTCAAAGACTGAAATTTAGTAGCAAAGGCAGGAATTAACAAAATCATCACATTTGTTATAAATGTTGTTAAGGAAATCTATTGAATGCATAAACATACCTACTAGGGTGCCAGGTGCACTCAAGAAATCCAGGATGCTATGGGACGAACAACCACAGAATCCCTAGGAGATTGCTTGGAGTGAAAGGGGAGAAGAGCTATTGAAAGAAACTGTGGCTATAAAGATTTAAGGGATGGTGATACTATGTATAAAGGTCAGCCTCGCAAGTTTATCTTGAGAAGATTAAGTTCTATGTTTTGAAGAAAATGTTAGCAAAGTTATTTTAATGATTAAAAGAAAAAGTAGGCCATGAATTATCAAGGTCACAGAGATGGAATGAAGTGAAAAATACAGTCACCAAGGTTAGACCTTTCAATCTGTTTGAGTTTCTTCTCTATTTGAAGCCTATGAAGTATGTTCTCTTTAGCAACTGCAAGTACAGCGACATAAACAATCTTGCAGTTTTTTTCTATACACAAAGCACATGATGACTCTAAGTAAGAGTCTCATGCTGCCTTTCAGCAAATCAAAGAAGCATAAGTTTTAGATGACTTTGCTATCCCCACTGTCCAAGTCAAAAGTTGGTAGGTGGTGGCTGAGTAGGGACAGCACTGGATGCTGCTTGAATTCTGAAAGCAACTCTCCTGAGCCAGATGGAACAATGACATTGCCTTTGCAACATTTTGACATTCATCACTTTCTGCCATGTCTCTAAAATAAAACCCTTGTGCTTGGGGATCTGACACATCATCATCCAATTATCACTGCAGGACTTGCCAACCACCTTAGCCAATCTGGGTGACATTGTATGGCTGAATACTAAGGCGGCAGGCAGAGTTCAGTATGAAGTTTGGTTTTTAAAATTTTTGTTATCTTGCCTAGTCATTCAAAACAGAGTTTATGTTTATAAACATGAATTTGTCAAACAGTGCAAATGTATTTCAAATTAACCTACTGTGTATCTGCTTTTTAAAGACCCAATGCAAGAAATAGAACATGTAACTATGACAGGCAGGCAGATTTAAGAAACAATTTTTGGAAACAAGAGTTAGAATGGAAAGCACAGTCTTGTGAAATAGTGGCCATAATTGTCCTCGAGGTGATCTAGGTGAGGCTGTGAGTATATAGGAGGAGGAAGATGCCAGCAGAAGTTGGACAGAGGATGTCTGTTTGGCTAAGACCCTATGATTACTTTATGATTATTCATTAAAAGCCATACTCTTAAGGTTTTCAAATAATAATTGTTAACAATGAATACTTAGTATATACTGGCATAATTCTAAGCAATTAAAAACATCCCCTCATTCAATCAACAAGACAAAAATGATATAATTATTATTACTTCCATTTTACAAAGAACCTAAGGTCTGAAGTGGAATAATGATTTAATGTTAGCTAGCGGCAATACTGACTGAAAACAAATCTGTTCACACTTTTATCTGGTGACTTAAATTAGAAGTTTATGACAATTATTGCAAAGTAATTGTACGTCATGGCAAAATATCGTAAAGTTATTTGGATAATTTGGATTGAGGAAAGACAATTGTACAGTCTCTTTAGTGATAATCAAGCCTAAAGTAAAGGTCTCTATGTTGTATTTGATAATATTGTCTCCCCTCATCTGGTTCATTTGTCCTTTCTGGATTTTAAGGGTTTTTTTTTAATAATTTTTTTAAATGTTTTATTTATTTCTGAGAGAGAGACAGCATGAGCAGGGGATGGTCAGAGAGAGGGAAAGATATAGAATCTGAAACAGGGCCCAGGCTCTGAGCTAGCTGTCAGCACAGAGCCCGAAGTGGGGCTCGAACCCACAAACCATGAGATCATGACCTGAGCCAAAGTCGGACACTTAACCTACTGAGCCATTCAGGTGCCCCTAGATTTTAAGGTTCTTTTGTTTAAATTCCAGAAAAATCAAGTCAGTAAAAATGGTACTCCCTAAAGCATCTGAAATGAACATTTAAAACATTGATAATGGTATGAATGAAACTCAGTGAGTATTGGATTTCTTTTCTGTAATCTTACCGTTAGGTCTCAAGGCACCTGGGCGGCCTAGTTGGTTAAGTATCTGACTCTGGATTTCAGCTTAGGTCATGACCTCTCTGTTCCTGAGTTCAAGCCCTGCTTCCGGATCTGTGCTGACAGCTAGCTCAAAGCCTAGAGCCTGTTGTATTTCTCTCTCTGACTTTCTAGCTCAGAGCCTGGATCCTGCTTGGATTTCTCTCTCTGCCTCTTCCCCACTCTTGGTCTTTCTTTCTCTCAAAATAAACAAATAAAGTTAAAATAATCCAAAACTTATTCTTAAATATTGAGAGAAAAAAAATAAAAAAACTAAAACACACTATCCTGGGTGGGGAGAGATGGGGAAGAATGTTATGAAGACAAGTCTTTTGTGATTTTTTTGTCTTAACCACAATTGTTATGTAAAGGAAGCATTTGCAGAAAAATTGACTGATTCCAAATTAGAAGGCTTTTAAAATTAATATTAAGATGGTATACCACTATTTTGTCTATTGTTAAAATTTTCATTACCTGTCTAATTTGGTCCATGCAAAACTGCATTATTTATGTATACCTATTCTTTGAGAAATTAAATATTTTGAAAAGGAAGAATGGGTCAAAAATGATAGCAGTGATCAAGATGGTTTTAATGTCCATTTCAGTTTGACCAAACTGAAGACACTCTCCCAACTGACTCAAGTTGCCTAATCCCTTGTTACTAGAATATTTCATTTAAAAATCTTGAAAATTCTTTCTGTACCCTTTTGATGTGTATATATTTTTGAAAGCCTTTTGTCACTTTTACAATCCATCAATGACTTTCTCAAGGACCTGAGAGGTGGCCCTTGGAAATATAATCATCAAGGAAGATAGTGTCCCTATCTCACAGCCTCTGTGGGAGAACAGCGTGCAACTTCTGAGGGTGCCTTGCTCCAAGCTGTATAACTACTTCCTATCTTAAAGCTATGAAAAGTTTATTCTTTCTTTGAACAAAGTGAATAGGGCAAATAACATACAGCCTACAGCTCCTCCCCCTTCCAATCTTTAGAATTCTCCTCTCTTTGGTTTAGTGTAGTTGAGTTCAGTTACTCTACTAAATAGTATTAAATAAAGTCTTCCTTTAACTGTTTAACTTTGTCTGGTACAGTTTTTGCTTTGACCATAATCAATAATCAATAGCACCTCTAAGAAGAGGAACAGGGTGTTTCTAGTCAATCACAATGCTTCATCCAGCAAAGGGCAAAGATAATAGAACAGAAATCACTCCTGCTTTGTAAAATAGAATGTGGACAAAAAGAGGTTCTGTAGTATAGTGGACTACAGTAAAATATATGGGACTTTGGAGTTAAGTGATCTAGAATTCTAATTATGCCTCTAAATGACCAGTCCATATATGGCCCAAGGCAGGCCTCAAGTTTGTAGCTATACACTTTCACCCTACATGTGGGCTGTGCACATTCAGCAGGGGCTGATCAAGAATATGATTGTTTAAAAATCTATGGGCACTGGGTGGCTCAGTTCATTGAGTGTCTGACTTCAGCTCAGGTCATGATCTCATGGTTTGTGAGTTCAAGTCCTGCATCAAGCTCCATGCTAACAGCTCAGAGCCTGCTTTGGATTTTGTGTCTTCCTCTCTGTCTGCTCCTCCCCCACCCACTCTCTGTCTCTGTCTCCTTCAAAAATAATTCAACACTAAAAAAATTTTTTAAGTAAAATATACAATTAACTCATGGTATATTGTATATAAATATGGAAAGGACATCTATGAATAGTTACAGAATATAATTATTTCATCTATTAATGACATTTGATAGCTATATATTGCAGATCCTTCTTAATAATCCTTTAACAGCTATGGCAATAGGTCCCACAGATGGAAATCACAAAGCCAAGGCAAATTATTCATCCTTTGCAGATATATTTTCATCATCCCAAACTATATGTTCCTTAAAGTCTCTTTGCGTCTAAAATCAGTATTATTAAACTTAGATGAATGCTCTTCAATCCAACCAGTAAATTATTTATATTAATACATATTTTATATTAAATCTATTTGTTCTTTAGGGGTTTTTTTTGGTATCAAAAAAGTTATATGTTAATACAATAAGCATAGGATGCTGTGTTTGATTTCTAGTGCTGTGTAGCATATTCCCACAAACTTAACAATTTAAGATGACACATTTATTTTCTCAGTTTCTTTGGGCCAGAAGTCTGGGTAGGCTCAACTGGGTAATCCATTCCAGATATTACAAGATTGAAAGCAATATGAGTAAATGAAGCTGTTATCTGGAAGCTCTAGAAAGAACCCATTTCTGAGTTTATTCAGGTTGTTGGTAGATTTCAGTTCCTTGCAATGTAGGACTCAGGCCCCTATTTGCTCACTGGTAGTCATCTAGGATCTACTTTCTACCCCTAGACTTAATGCCCTTATTCCTTTGTACCAGCTCTTCTAATCTTCAAAGCAGCAAAAGCATACTGAGTTTTTCTCACACTTCAAATTTTTCTGACTTCTGATATCAGCCAGAGGAAGCTCTCTGCTTGTGAGCATTCTTGTGATTACATTCGGCCTACCCAGATAATCCTGAATAAGTGTCTTATCTTAAGTCAGCCAATCCACATAATGTAACATGGTCATAGGAGTGATAACTCACATATATGCAAATTTTGAAGATAATGTCTGTTCAACTTTGAGGGGCCATTTTGGAAATTCTGCCTACCACACATGGTTATACAGCATTGTATTTATACTGAAAAACCAGTTTCAATTAAAAATGTTTTACAGAAAGCTCTATTTTAAAAATGGACACAAAATAATAATTAAAATAATGCCTTATAATTGTTAAAAAATTACTGAGAATCTGCTACTCTACATACTGTTTTAAGTGAATTGTTTCACCTAGTTCTCACAAAAAACACTGTAGTGAACAGCCGTCATCTTCTATTTTATAGGTAAGAAAACCAAAGAAAAGAGACATTAAAAATGTGAACCTAAATACATGGTTAAGAATAGTTCAAGCTTTACACACATACACAAACGATGAAACTCATGTACTATCAGTAGACCTACTAAAAGTCCTTATAGCTCAGTAATCAGTCAATATCTTACTCTAGTTTCTGTACCTTATTATCTAGGTGCAATCCAAATTTGAGACTATACTTGGTCAAAATTCTGTTTGGAAGGATAGGAAGCTGAACTTTAAAGTTATTTTGAATTTTTCAAAAACACTGTGACATCCTGAATAATTTTATATACAATGGTGCAGCCAAACATTCCTATATTCTCCGGATTTTAAACACAAATGATTGTATCCTACCTTTTGTGGATTCACCCCTAGTTGAAATAAATTTCCACATGTTATATAATAATTATTCTTTCTATCAGTTATACCCAGTAGGTCTAACCCACCAAGATAAGATGAGACTTTAAAAAGCAGAGGAAATAATATCAGCACCTAAATCTTTCTTCTGTGGCTCATTTGCTGTAGGATATAATAAATTATTGACTCTTCTGTGAATGTTTTCTCATTGGTGAAATAATGATAATGACCCACTTAAAATGAAGTCATGAGTGAAAAAAAACTAATAAAGATTTGAAAACTATTTCAAAGATATCAAGTGTTCTAACAATTAATAATGATAGTAATAATAATTTACTTCTGACAACCTGGGAATTGTATTTCTCATTGCACTACCTACTCATTATTTTAGGTCATATTCTTTTAGATACAGAATTTGTGCAATCTTTTGGCATCCCAGGCTATATTTAATAACATGATTCAAGTGATTCTTATACTGTTAATACTCAAAGATTACTAATTTCCCTTAGAAATTTAAAAGCTTCTCATGAAATAAGAAAATAAGAATTCTTATTCCAGTAATGTTCTTTAAAACATAAATTAATTTAAAACATTAAAAAAATAGTAACATCAACCTAGAGCAAATGCTATAGATAATTACTTCATTACTTTGCTTTTAGTGTGATTCAGACTGCTACTTCGTCTTTTTTATGTAAAATATTTAGAAGAATTATAGAATCAACAGAGCAGAAGGGAAATAAGATATCAGATTCAGATGCTGTTTGTTGAAAGGAAAAAACAAATGAATAAATGTATGCATGCATGCATGCAAGAATCTATTCCAGCTTTCATCCTAACATAAAAATCTTATTCATTCTGCATCTGGTAGAAAGCTTTGTGGGCAGAGAACGAAGTCCTTTGTTTTACCCACATTTATTAGTGGTCCTTGCATTGAACTAAATATTGTTCCTCTCTATTTTCCACTCATTTGTGTAAGATCTCTTTTAATTTACATAAAATCCACTTTCTCTTCTTGCGATGAGAAACTATTTGCTGACATTTAGTAAGACCACATTTAAATGTACCCCTTTAAAACATTTCTAAAGCTTTTGTTTGTTTTGTTTTTCTTCCTATTGCAAAATGTTACCTTCTAGGCTACCCTCTTCTGGACACAGGACATCACTATTACTTTAAAAACATAATACCAATATAGAAATAAACATCAGTTAGGGTACTCTGTTTTCCTAAAACCCAGAGAAATGTCCTTCCTGGGAGCATACATCACATATCTGGGTGAATCTTTTGGTCTCAGAGATCTACATTATTCCAAAATTTGGTCCTAAAAGCAATATCCCATTGAAATATCTACACTCATATGGTTGAGAATGACGGGTTTCTCAACTAGAGCGTTTTTGTCATGGAGTTTAAATGGATGTGAATACAAATCATTTAAACTAATATTTTTGGAAGCTAAAATTGTTTTGTGAATTTCTCACTACTTGCTTCCAAGTTGACCTTAAAAACATACAAAAGAGGTTTCCTTGTTTTTGTTTTTGTTTTGTTTTGTTTTGTTTTGTTTTTTAATCATTATGGCTTAAGTTATATCAAAGACTGGAGGGTTCTCAGTTAATCCTGTTTTTTAAATCTAATTTTCCCAATAGTGTATACAATTTAGCTCAATACAACTTCTTTTTCAGTACTATAAACCTCACTTTCCTTCCATTCCCTTTTTAACCTTTATTTACTTTTATTACATACTACATGTTTTCACCTAAACATCTATCTCTGACTTGTGATTATGTGATAGTCACAAAAAATAAGCTTTTGATTCTAATACAGCAGTTCCAAAATACAGAGTCAATTCATTATAAAAAAGACTTTGCAGTTTCATTCACATCATGCTTAAAATATTTGGATATTGATTTTCTGCCCACATTTTTTTCTTAAAACGTAAATATATATAAGCAATTTCAAAATTGAAGCATTATTTCATTATACTTTATAAATTTCATTATTCTTTAATGCATTGCTGAGTTCGGAAATCCAAAACAGAAAAAAAGAAATTAAACACTGTCATGTTTTGGGGCTATGTGTTCTTCCTCTGAATTTCTCATCTCCTAAAATTTTTCGGGTATTTTTCTTAGCCAAGTTTTCTTCTTTTCAACTTTTGTAGCTATGTGACTTTGCCATATTTCTGAAGATTATTCAGTACTTCACAGAACCAGTCCCTTGGGAGCCATCTGTAAATAGGAGGCTTGCTGAAGGTCTGAAGAAATATTTGATATGTTGCCATATACTGAGTAACATAGCCGATCTGAAATTAAGTTTTATACCTATGAAACAATCTTCCAAGGCAAATAATTCTTTGAAACAAAACAGCTTACATTTGGGAGAAATGTTAATTTTATAACACTAGATTTCATGCACCATGACAGTTTTGGCAGAAGGAGATTAAAACAATTAAGTTACTCATATCTTAAAAACATCGAATTTCAG
Organism: Proteles cristata cristata; assembly: GCA_017311185.1. Lineage (NCBI taxonomy): Eukaryota > Metazoa > Chordata > Mammalia > Carnivora > Hyaenidae > Proteles > Proteles cristata. The sequence continues at coordinate 127,257 of JAESUZ010002080.1, read as the reverse complement.
AAGAAGAAAGTGTGACTTGTATTTCTTTACAGGACTGTTTTGTAAGATTAAAAATAAAAGATTGAAACTTCTATAAAATTTAAAATGTGCAATTCAAATGCTTAGATGACTAAAGAATTTTTGAAAATGTGAAATCTCAGTTAAAAAATAGATCATAGTAAAAATGAACTCAGTTTGATCATTTTCTTAATTGAGATGCTCAAAAGCATTAGGAAATAATTGTTAGTCAAAACATCTTAATCAACATGCAGACAATACAGTAATGATGCCGTCGATGATAATAATAGAACCAAAAACAATTGGGGCCATTTATCTAGTGATTGGTAAGTGCCCGATATTTTTTGAAGCTATTAGACACACAGATGTCTTGATAGTCACACAGATGAAAATGTCTAATAGATAGACACCAAATGAATGGATAGATAGAGAATGCATCCACATAAATATATATGTGTTTGTGTTCATTCTCACATAACCTATATCATAGGTACTAATAACATTTCCAGTTAGCAGATGAGGAAACTGATGCAGAGGGATCACTAACTTATCAGGCCACATGACAAGGTAATGTTATAAATATATTCTACTTAAACTTGCAACCCAAATAAGATATAGAAATACCATATAAAACAAAATATTTTGATAAGAAAACATTGAAATAAAAATTTAACGAACTTTTCTAAGGGATGTTTCTACCAAAAATCTTTAGATAAATAATAAAGCAAAAACTAAAACTTTCCAAAGTTCTTGACATGCATATGTATGACTAATACAAGTATGTTATTAAACAAATTTTTTAAAATATATTTTTATTTTTTATTTCTAGGAGAGAGAGAGACAGCGTGAGCAGGGGAGGGTCAGATAGAGAGGGAGTCACAGACTGAAACAGGCTCCAGGCTCCGAGCTGGCAGTCAGCACAGAGCCCGATGCGGGGCTCGAACCCACGAACCCCGAGATCATGACCTAAGCAAAAGCTGGATGCTTAACCGACTAAGCCACCCAGGCGCCCCTTAAAACAAATATTTTGCAACATTTTCTATCAATTACAATGAAAACTGAACATATACAGACCCATAAAATCAATATTCTGAGCTAACATGATGCACAGAAGAAAATTTGTAAACTTAAATAATGAAATGAAATATGGCAAATATCAAACTCTAAAAGATAGGAAGGAAAAGAGTCATAATTTGTACCAGAAGAAAACAAAAGAAAGAACTTGATGAAAATAAAAGTGGAAGTTAATTAGTTGAAGAGAAAAAATCACTAGACCAAAATAACACAAAATAACAAAAAGCTTGGTTATTTAAAAATATTTAACACAAGTTAACATAATCAAAAAATTTTTAAAAATAAAGTAAACAAAATATAAAGATATATGAAAAAGTGGTACAAAAATGTGTTCACAATATACAAGTTTATATAAAATAAAATTTAAAAACAAATATTAAATTTCAAGAAAAATAAATTTTATCAAAACTATTCTATTTTCCATGGAAGATGTAAAAAAGTACTAGTACTCCCACCACAAGTTGTCATCGGCTCAGCAACTTTTGCAAAATAATTCAATAAAACTATCAAAAATAATTAATGTTTAGTGTTGTATAGCATATAAAAGAAAAAAAAATCTCAAAAATGACATTAGGGAAGTAAGTGAAACATTCAAAAGAAAGAATAATGAAGAGTATATAAAGAAGACAAAATAAACTGATATTAATTGATAAATATCAAGGTAACAATCTGAAATAAAACATAAGTAAGCAATATAGAAGCACATTCAAGAATAGTGAAGCATAGCCATGTATATTACACGCAATATACAGATATTTTTAATACTAATAAATTAGTAAAATTATTTGTATTAATAAATCTATGAAAAATGTAAAATCATCTTGAAAGAGACTGAAAAGACACTGGACAAAATTCAAAGTTCATTCTGAAAATGTGTGGTAAGAATTGTGTTGAAGGACAGCTAGCATTAAACACGCACACATGCACACACTTATATATTTATGTAGAGCCCAAACTCCATTTCTACAAAAACCCTTACCTCACATAATGAGGATATAAAGGGGGCATTCCCACGAAAGCCAGGAAAAATAGAAAGATGTCCACTACTTTGAGTACTTTAACACTGTCCTGGCAATATCCGAAACAGACTGAACAAGAGAAAAATTTAGACATATCAGATTTAGAAATGAGGAATTAAGATGAATACTATTCGGCAATGGATATATACTGAAAACTCATTTTGATGAAAATGAAAATTTCTACCTACAGTAAAATAGCAACATAGTTGAATATAAGATTGTGAAAAAGCAATAGCCTTCATGATAACACAATGACAACTAATTAGAAGAGACAATGGAGAAAAGAACCAGTTTCAAGAGTAACCAAAGAGTTAAAACAACCAGGAAAAAATTATAGTAAAACATGTATAATTATATGATAAAAATCCTAAAAGACTTTTGAGACACAAAAAAGAAAACTTATGTATGCATTCTGTGTTCTAGGAGTGGAAAATTTAACATGAATATGTCAACTTCTTAAGTTATATCTTACTGTGATTTTAAAAAAAGTCAACAATTTTTTTTTTCTGTAACTAGACAAGGTAGTTGGAAATTCATATGGATAGCATAAACAGCCAAGAATAACTAGGAAAACTCAGGGGAAAAGACCATGAACCATATTAAAACCAGCAGAAAAGGCACTTCAATTAAAGCAGTATCATACTGGTACATGTAAATAAATCAACCAATTCAATAGAACAGAAAAACTCAAAACAGATCCAAATATACATTAGACCTGAAATGTTGTTAAGTGAAAACTTGGAGCTGTAGAATACTGTCCTCTTTCTTGTGGGGTTGGAAAACTATGTAGTTTTAATGGAAAATTATAAAATTAGATTAACTTTCACATGGTATAATATATCAGGATAAATTTCAAATGTATGGAAGTTTCAAATATTAAACACACAGTTACTAGAATAAAATATTAGAGTGCTCTATTATAAACCAGGAAGCTTTTTAAATTCTGACTAAAAATATAGAATCCAATAAAAATTAATAAAGTTGATTACATAAAAATATTTTAGATGTAAAGGCAAACGATATACAGCAAATGGATATATCACAAATTATAGACAAATGGATAATATACTTGATATGGGGGAATTTGTAAAAAAAATTTTGAAAACAAGAAGCAAAAGTTTAATAAAAAATAAACAAAAGACATGAATCAGTAGATCAGAAAAAGCAATGCAATTTTTTTACTGTTCATCACATTGAAGATCTCTTGCCATTCCTTTCTGGCCTGCCATGTTTCAGTAGATAGGTCTGTCGCCACTCTGATGGGTTTCCCTTTGTATGTGAGGGCCCTTTTCTCCCTAGCTGCTTTCAAAATTCTCTCTTTGTCCTTGTATTTTGCCATTTTTACGATGATATGTCGTAAAGAAGATCGATCAGACACCAAAAGGAAATCAAAGGCATCAGAATTGGCAAAGAGGAAGTCAAACTTTCACTCTTCGCAGATGACATGATACTCTACATAGAAAACCCAACAGACTCCACCAGAAGCCTACTAGAACTGATCCAAGAATTCAGCCAAGTTGCAGGGTACAAAATCAATGTACAGAAATCGGTTGCATTTTTATACACCAACAATGAAGCAACAGAAAGAGAAATCAAGAAACGGATCCCATTCACAATTGCACAAAAAACCATAAAATACCTCGGAATAAACCTAACCAAGGATACAAGAGATCTGTATGAGGAAAACTATAGAAAACTTATGAAGGAAATTGAAGAAGACACAAAGAAATGGAAAAACATTCCATGCTCATGGATAGGAAGAATAAATATAGTTAAGATGTCATTACTACCTAAGGCACTCTACACATTCAATGCAATTCCAATCAAAATTGCACCAGCATACTTCTCAAAACTGGAACAAACTATCCAAGAATTTGTATGGAACCACAAAAGACCACGAATAGCCAAAGTAATCCTGAAAAATAAAACCAAAACGGGAGGGATCACCATCCCAGACTTTAGCCTCTACTACAAAGCTGTCATCATCAAGACAGTATGGTATTGGCACAAAAAACAGACACATAGACCAATGGAACAGAAATGAGAACTCAGAAGTGGACCCAAAGTATACAGCCAACTGATCTTTGACAAAGCAGGAAAGAATATCCAATGGAAAAAAGACAGCCTTTTTAACAGATGGTGTTGGGAGAACTGGACAACAACATGCAGAAGAATGAAACTAGATCATTTTCTCACACCATGCACAAAAATAAACTCAAAATGGATAAAGGACCTGAACGTGAGACAGGAAACTATCAACACCCTAGAGGAGAAAGCAGGAAACAACCTCCTTGACCTCTACCGCAGCAACTTCTTATGTGACACATCCCCAAAAGCAAGGGAATCAAGAGCAAAAATAAACTGTTGGGACCTCCTCAAGATTAAAAGCTTCTGCACAGCCAAGGAAACAACCCAGAAAACTAATAGGCAACCAACGAATGGGAAAAGATAGTTGCAAATGACATATCAGATAAAGGGTTGATATCCAGAATCTACAAGGAACTCACCAAACTACACGCCAGAAAAACAAACAACCCAGTGAAGAAATGGGCAGAAGATATGAACAGACACTTCTCCAAAGAGGACATCCAGATGGCCAACAGACACATGAAGCGATGCTCAGCATCGCTTCTCATCAGGGAAATACAAATCAAAACCACACTGAGATACCACCTCACGCCAGTCAGAGTGGCTAAAATGAGCCAATCAGAGAACTCTAGATGCTGGTGAGGATGTGGAGAAACAGGTACCCTCCTACGCTGTTGGTGGGAATGTAAACTGGTACAGCCCCTCTGGAAAACAGTGTGGAGGTTCCTCAGGAAACTAACAATAGAACTCCCCTATGACCCAGCAATAGCACTGCTAGGAATTTACCCAAGGGATACAGAAATGCTGATGCATAGGAGCACATGTACCCCAATGTTCATAGCAGCACTCTCCACAATAGCTAAAACATGGAAGGAGCCTAAGTGTCCATCAACGGACGAATGGATCAAGAAGATGTGGTTTCTCTATACCATGGAATACTACATGGCAATGAGAAAGAATGAAATCTGGCCATGTGTAGCAACATGGATGGACCTTGAGGGTGTTATGCTGAGCGAAATAAGTCAGGCAGAGAAAGACAAATATCATATGTGTGCACGTATAGGAGGATTAGGAGGAACTTAACAGAGGACCAAAGGGGAGAAGAAGGGCGGAAATGGTGGGGGAAAGGGGGAGAGGCAAACCATGAGAGACTCTTGAATGCTGACAAAAACTGAGGACTGGTGGATGTGGGGGAGGAGGGGTGGGCATGGAGGAGGGCACTTGTGGGGATGAGCACTGGGTGTTATGTGGAAACTAATTTGACAATAAACTATTTGTAAAAAAAAAAAAAAAGAAAGAAAAAAGAAAAAGCAATGCAAGTCACTTCCAAGACATAGGAGAAGATACTTGCCCTCAGCCCAAATAAGGGAAATACAAGTGAAAGCTTTATTGATAAAAGCACTTCTTACCCTTCAGATTGCAGCATCCAAAAATTTGTCACTTCCTTCTGCTGATTGGGACTAGAGGCACTCTCACACATTTTTTTAAGTTTATTTATTTGAATTAATGAGAGAACGCTAGCAGGGGAGGGGCAGAGAGAATCCCAAGCAGGCTCTACACCATCAACGCGAAGCCTGATGTGGGGCGTGAACTCACTAACTGTGACCTATAATCATGACCTGAGCCAAAACCAAGGGTCACATAGTTAACCAACTGAACCATCCAGGCATCCCAAAACTCTAATGTATAATGAAAGTATAAAGTGATGCAACTCTGGGAGAGCAATTTGACAGTGTCTATCAAAATTATGAATGCATCTGTTCTTGACCCAGCAGCTTCACTTCAGAAAAAATATTCTAGAGGTGCACCTACATTCTCATACAAAATGAGGCATTGTTTTATTTATTTCAGCATGATTAGCAATACTAGAAATTGAAAAGGTATATACATCAATAAGGGACTGCTTAAATAACCACATAGTGGCGTAGAGTATGATCAAAAATAGTTAAGTAAAAAAATTAAATTCAAAACAGAATTACCATATAATCCAGTAATTGGCTCTTTACCCAAAGTAAAGAAACACTAATTCAAAAAGATACACATTAGTAAAGAAACACTAATTCAAAAAGATACATGCACCCGTATGTTCACTGCAGCAGTATTTACAATAGCCAAACTATGGAAGCAGCCCTTTTACTAGTAGATGAAAGAATAAAGAAGATGGTGTACACACACACACACACACACACACACACACACACACACACACACACCACACACCACACACATATGCAAGGACACACACAGGAATGTTAATCAGCCATAAAAGAAGAATGAGATTTTACCATTTGCAGCAACATGGATGGATCTATAGGGTATAATGCTAAGTAAAATAAGTCAGAGAAAGAAAACACTGTATGATTTCACTCATATGTAGAATTTAAGAAACAAAACAAATGAACAAGAAAAAAAAGACAAACAAACAAAAAACAGACATAAATACAGGGAACAAAGTTGTGGTTGACAGAGGGAAGGTGGGTGGTCAGATGGGTAAAATAGATAAAGGGGGTTAATGGATACACTTAGCATGATGTACACTGAGGAATGTATAAAATTGTTGAATCACTATATGTTGAATCACATCTGAGACTAATATAACATTGTAAGTGAATTATACTTCAATTAAAAGAATAAAGACTTCTGTGCATTTATGTGGGAAGATATTCAGAAATTATTCTGTAGCTATTGAATAGAAAATTGTATATAGTATAATCTCATTTGTGAAAGAAAATAAGAAAAATAAGGATGGTCATGTTTGCTCATATTGATAGAAATACCAAATTATTCACATGAGACTAATAAAAATGATGATCTTTGCAAAGATAAATGGGTAGACAGGGCATGTAGGGAGCAAAATTCTTGACATGTCTGTTTATATTATCTTGATATCTGAACCAATTATAAAAATAAATAAAATAATAACTAGGTAACTACATATAATAATATATATAACTATAATATTTATAATCTATTCAGGTTATTTGTTTAAGTATTTCAGTGGACTCCTTCCCCTTATTTGTTTACTCTAGTTTTACTGTAATTCAGGCTTCATTACATTTTTCATGGGACAGTTAAGTAAATTCAATAATTTCATAAACATTTATGTTCCAGCTCATACCCAACTTACATACTTGTCTTATTTTTTTATAAGTGTATATTGTGAGAGAGAGTGTGTGAGCATATGAGAGAGGGCAAGGGGCAGAGAGAAAGAGAGGTGTCGAGAGAATCCCAAGCAGACTCCATGTTCTCAGTTCAGAGCCTGACTTGGGACTCGATCTCATGAACTGTGAGATCATGACCTAAGCTGAAATGAAGAGTCAGACACTTAACTGACTGAACTACCCAGGTGCCTCCATACAGGTCATATTTTGATTTCTAAATACATTCCAAATATATATATTTTTAAATAGTTTATTGTCAAGTTGGTTTCCATATAACACCCAGTGCTCATCCCCACAAGTGCCCTCCTCCATGACATTCCAAATATTTTTAACTTCCAAATATTTCTCCAGTATATTTTTTCCACCTCATATTAAGCTATTCTTTGAATCTTCAATATGACCTAGTTCTTATTCTTGCAAACTTCTCACTTTGTAAAAAAAAAAAAAATTATTTATTTATTTTGAGAGAGGGAGAGAGAGTGAATCCCAAGCAGGTGCTTTCAGTGCAGAGCCCTATGTGGGGCTGGGAATGAAGAACTGTGAGATCATGACCTGAGCCAAAGTCAAGAGCAAGACTCAACCAACTGAGCCACACAGGCACCCCAGGAAAATGTTCTCTATTAACTATTGCCCTCCTTCCTGCCATTGGCTGTATCACTCCACGAACTGAAAACAAACTCCTCATGGTTACTTTCTAACTATCATTTAAGGTACCTTTCAATCAACAACCACTGACCTCTTTCCTGACACTCCTAATTTAACATGATTGATGATACTTTGAACTCTGGATGTATTTGCTTTATCTTTTTTTTTTTTCTTTTTCTATATTTTTCTTTTTTTTTCTTTTTTTTTAAATTTTTAATGTTTTATTTATTTCTAGGAGAGAGAGAGAGAGAGAGCGTGAGCAGGGAAGGGTCAGAGAGAGAGGGAGTCACAGACTGAAACAGGCTCCAGGCTCTGAGCTGGCAGTCAGCACAGAGCCCGACGCGGGGCTCGAACCCACGAACCGCGAAATCATGACCTAAGCGAAAGTCGGACGCTTAACCGACTAAGCCACTCAGGCGCCCCTATATTTTTCTTTTAAGAAAAGCCATCTTATTCCAAAATTTAATAATGCGTGTATTGTCTCACTTCATCCCTCCGTACTTTTAAGCACCTTCAGAACAGATTCCTGCCTCTTTCATCTTTGTCACATGAAACAGCTTGCACAGTTCAACATATACAATCAAATTGAAATGAGGGAGAACTATGAAAACATTGAATAGAGAATTAGCAGATATGGACTCAAATGTTGTTACTTCCTGGCTCTGTGACCTTACTCTCTGTTCCTTAGTGTCCTCTCCTATAAGTTAGGAGATTTAGTAAAATTCATTTGAAGTTCCTGTTAATAATTAAATGTGTTCACTATAAATGAGAAAATATAGATAAAATGAACATAAGGACTGGCTACTGAAAGTAAATTTCAAAATGATGCTGTCAACAAAGTTTAAGATGGAACAGTAGGTTTGACAAGACATTAAATATTTATTCTTCATGGCATCTATACTTGTTATTAATATTAAATGAGTCATCATTTGACTTATCCCTAATCTGGAATAATGACATAAAGATACTTTCTGTGTTTTGTACTGGCTTCTCTCTGTATATGCAGGAGTTTAAATATTTATTGTTTTGCTATACACATGCTACAACAATTATTGTTAATGGTTTTCCATGTTTATATGGTGGTGCACACAATTGAAAGGAATTCCAGTACTCCACAGTGGTCACAACACATTTTAATTGATCAATTAAGGGTAAGATGATGCCAGCATCCTTTAATAATTATTAAGATTTTTATTAAATAGTGGGATTTTTTTAAATTGGGATTTTTTTTTTTTTTTTGCTTGTTTGGTTGATTGGCTGGCTTTTTGGCCAGAGGGATCTGTGTGAATAAAGTGACCTCCTCAGTCTCAGATTTCTCACACAATTTGTGTCAACAGTTGAATATTGTGGCCAATTTCATATCAACTAACTTGCATAAATCTTAAAAAGAAGATTCAGCCCTTAAACCTAAATCAAATTTATACATTACTCAATTTGGAGAAATCATTTAGTTTGCTATGAAGAATAAACTTCTAAATGATAGTCAAGAACCATTATTTACTTAAGTATTTTGAAGCATTTGTTGCTGGATTTTTAGTAGTTGAAAATCACATTATATAGGCAAATCATGTTGTTTGTTTAATTTTTATCAACAAATATTTATAAGCACCAATGTTATGCTAGACACTCTACCAGGCACTGAGTATTCAGACTTGTCTCTAAGCCCGTAAGTTCATTATCATAACATGCTCATTCCTATGGACATCTCAACATGTCCGCTAGTCTGAAAATTCTCCCTCTTCTTCCTTCCTAGCAAAGTTCTTGAAATTACTGCTCTGAATTTGAAAAGTCCTCCCTATATTTAACCTCTTGTTTAAACATTCTCCTTATTCCCTGAAATAAACCTGACTCTACTAGATGAAATTGCTTCCCCTACAGCCTTCTTATGTGAAGATTCGTATTCATGCCTCACGTGTCTCAGGAAAAAGAGGTTTGGCATTTTCCTTCTAGCTCCATTTTGAGACTTGCGAATCATTTCATCTCATTTAAAACAATTCTCATTAACTTCATAATAACTGGTTTCTTCTTTACTTTATTCGCTGACCTCTATTTATTCTTCCATTTCTTAAATATTTTAACCCATGATTTTCCTTCTTCATCCTTCCTCCTTCCAACACTATTGGCATTGTAAGACTAGTTGATTGCTGGCTGATAGGGTAGCCTTTTGGTTCATCCAACAAACTCATTTTCCTTTCCAACTTCAGCTATCTAATCTCACAGTCACATGCTGAATAACATAGGAAATATGACAGATGTTTTTCCAATCATTTGAAAGGTATTTTCCCAATCATACAAAATTAAAAATAAAAACTAATTGGTTGATGTATTTTAGAAAATTTAATGATAAAAGTTTGATATCTATTGCCTGCAAAATTGTTTTTATAACTTAGAGACAAAAACAGACATAATTTTATTTTGCCCAAAGACTCTCCTTTAAAAGATTGAGAAATATGTTGCTGAAATTGCAACATACACAACTCTAACAATTCCCTTCCTTATAATTGTTTTTAGTCTTTTAAACATAAAAAAAGGTCATAAGATACACATTGAATTATGATTCGTTATGCAGTATTGGTCCTAAGCATGAGAGATATTAAGTCAGTGTAGGAGAAATCACAGATTAGAATAAAAACCCTCTTACATCCTTTTCTTTTTTTTAAATTTTTAAATATTTATTCATTTTTAAGAGACAAACAGAGTAGGAGCAGGGGAGGGGCAGAGATAGAGAGGGAGACAGAATCCAAAGCAGGCTCCAGTCTCTGAGCCATCAGCACAGAGCCCGATGCTGGGCTTGAACTCACTGACCATGAGATCATAACCTGAGCCGAAGTCGGACACCCAACCGACTGAGCCACCCAGGTGCCCCCACATTCCTTTTCTTTCTAACATCAAGTTTTAGGATAACATATGAAAAGTTTAAAAAAGATGATAATTTGATTTTTATTTTTCCCAAAATATTTTTCAATAAAATTAATCAGAAATTTTAAAAAATAATAGCATTCTTTAATAGCAAGCCATGTTTTACATAATTTAGAATGTACAGTACAAGTTCAAAATAATTTATTTTGCAGGATGCAATCAAGTGAAAAGCAAAGCAGATTCTTTCAGACTTAAGCTCAAGTTTTAGCTCTGTTTTATTTTTACTAATCATATATTTTTTTCTCTGTGGTTCTCCTCATTGAAGCACAATAATGTGGAAGTGTTGGCAGTTGCATATATTAGATAAAATGTATGCAAGAGAGCAATATGGTCAAGGGAATTTCTGCTTTGAAATTACTCTCTATTGTTAAGAACAGAATAGAAAAATAAAAGTATATGGATATTATCTGAAATATTCTTTCAAAATTCTAAAGCATTTGAAATATATTAATCATGCATTTAAAATATGCACTTCACTAAGAAAAGAAACAGCATTTCAGTAATGTTCACAACACATTTCTGAGCACAAAATGTCATTTAAAAGACTAACTAAAAGACATATTTAACTAATTCTGTTCTGTGCTGTTTGTAGATAAGATGAATTATGGTAATAGATTTACTTTGAATGTGTGCCATTATAACAAAACTAGAAAACATTTGTCATGGATAAATTAATCTTTCCAATGTTATTTATACATATTTTAGATATTCTTTGCTTTCTTTGAGTGAATATGTTTTTGCAGTAATGACAAAATTTTGTTTTCAGCCACATACATATCTCCTCTAATGTTTCTGCCTGTCCTTCTCTCCTTAGGTTCTGACTAGTGTTTATAAATGTCTTTTTTTTTTAATATTTTTATTTATTTCTAGGAGAGAGAGAGAGACAGTGTGAGCAAGGGAGGGTCAGAGAGAGAGGGAGTCACAGACTGAAACAGGCTCCAGGCTCTGAGCTGGCAGTCAGCACAGAGCCCGACGCGGGGCTCGAACCCACGAACCTCGAGATCATGACCAAAGCGAAAGTCGGACTCCTAACCGACTAAGCCACCCAGGCTTTCTCCTCCATCACTGAAATTAATCTGTACAATACCCAATTCCTTCCAAGACTTGCTGTCTCCTCTTAGAATGATGAAGAATTATTGTACTACCTAATTCAAGAGAGCGTAGCAGGGAAGGACATAAGTGAAGTCTCAGAGTTGGCATTAAAATGATTATCTTTATGGTAACAGAGTCCCTACCATGGTAGATCAACTTCAACCTAGGAGGCTAATAGTATCAATACTTGAATACATTGTTGCATAAATCTTTACAAGAAAATGCTCATGACAACATTATAAAGGGTCAGCTAAGCCAAGTGGGGATTGTTAATATATTATTTACATCTTAATAAATATATAACAGATAAGCCAGAATGCTAAACTTCCTTTCCTTTTATTTTCTTCCATAGTAAGTTACTGGAAGAATGCTGACCTGGGATTGCTTCCCACCATGTATCATCTTTACACCTATTCTCTAAACTGCTATAATTTAGAACAACACTGGATAGACGCGTAACACTATAAACTCATGATCACCACTATAAACTGATAATTCCAATAAATTTCTATTGTCATCTTTTCTACCTCTTGCACTCACTATTTCAAACCAACTCTGAAATCCTTACACTTCTGCCCTTAGTTAGTTCACTCGAAGTGCCTGTTTTACAGAGAAAAACAAAAGCTATAATACACAACTTACATCAATGCTTAAACACTGAATTGAGAAACCTATCTATCTTTGGAACTATCTTTTTTATCTTCCTTCTTTCAGTACATACTCTCTGATGATTTAACTCTTTACTTTCCCATACAGCCAATTGTTTTTGAGTGTTCTTCTATTTTGTGATCTTCATAAACCCAATATCTATCCATTCTTCAATATGCAGAAATCAAAATTACCTCTCCTCCTGAATGCACTAAAATCCTTATAGATGGAATATTGAGTCATACTCGCTAAACACAATGGACATTTCTTAGTCATTTACCACATCAGCATCAAACATATTTGTGAGAATTTCACTTCATTTTTACTTTGTCAACCACACATTATAACATTATATTCCTCTTATCTTACAGGCATCCTTTTGTGTCCTACAATTGTTACTTTTTGCCCTTCTTATTGGTTAACATTGAAATCCAACATTGTGGAACATAGAAGTAAAAGGCAGGTGACTTTGAAGTCTAGGATGGACCAGAGTGTCACATGCTACCCAGAATTTTTAAATATTTTAAAAATGTTTATTTATAACTGAGAGAGAGTCAAAGAGTTATATGCAGAGGGGCAGAGAGAGGGAAACACAGAATCCACAGCAGGCTCCAGGTTCTGACCTGTCAGCACAGAGCCTAATGTGGGGCTTGAATGCACGAACCATGAGATCATGACCTACACCAAAATCGGTTTCTTAACTGACTGAACCACCCAGGTACCACAATGCGCTACCCAGATTTTAGTAAGAATATAGAAGGGACCAATGGATTTAATGACTAGAAGGTCATTGTTAACACGGAGTTTCAGTGGAATGTTAAGATCAGAAGCAAGCTATTCCTGAGTAGAGAAAAAAGACACTGGATATTGAACTCTACTAATTAGCTACATGACATTGGCCAAGATTCTGAAACCCTAAAGTTGTATTATCCCTTTGTGAAATAATATTAAAATCACTCATCACTATGGGTCATCACTGAAACTAGCAGAATAAATCTGTGACCATCACACACACAAAAAAGTGTTTTACAAACTAAGACACTTTTTACAAGTGGAAAAAAACACCTTTAGATAATAATGCTAAGACAACAGGTATAAGCCAGATTGACAAGGACAGTCTAGGATAGAATTAATAGTCACCAAATTTACTGGGCCTTGTATGATCTCACTCCTTCTCACTTTAATTTCATGTCACTCTCTTTCATACATTTCTAAATTCTAATCTCATTAGCTCTCAAATGTTTCATGTAAAGTTTCATAACCTTAATAAAGGCTTCAGAAATACTCCTTCAGATTTAACTTCTTTTTCTCCTCCTCCTCTCTTTCATTTTAAAAATTCATTATTTGTGAGAATTCCATTTTTTGAAAATTAGAATTTACAGAAAAAAGTTTGAAAAGTTGCTTCCAGATTGACATCTAGAAGAGAGTTTGGATTCTTAAAAATGAGAATGGATAAATATTTTTATGTAATGAGGACAATTCTTGGTCAAATGAGAACACAATTCCCTGATCTCTTAAAGGCATAGACAGATGATAATTCTGTAGTTATTCATATTATGTTGGATTTCTGATAATTGTCAGAGAAATGGGAAGAGAATCAAAGCATATCACTACAAAATGTCAACCAAACACAAAGGAAGGCACTAAGAGAAGAAAGGAAAGAAGAAACAAAAAAAAACCCTATAAGACAACAAAATGGCAATAGTAACTTCTTCCTTATGAGTAGTTACTTTAAATATAAATGGATTAAATTCTCCAATCAAGACATAGAATGGCTAAATGAATGAAACAACATCATCCAAATATAAGGAATCTTGTCCACAAAAGATTTGCTTGGGATTTAAGGACACACATAAGCTAAAAAAATGAAAGGATACAAAAAATTCAATGAAAGTGGGAACCAAAAGAGAGCAAAATTGGCTATACACTAACATCACTCTAAAATGGACTTTAAATAAAAAACTTACAGGAGTTGGTTTGCTGGCTCAGTTGGTTAAGCATCTGACTTTTGATTTTGGCTCAGGTCATGATCTCACGGTTATGAGACTGAGCCCTATATGGGGCTCTGTGTTGGTATGGAGGCTGCTCAGGATTCTCTATCTCCCTTTCCCTTTTCCCCTTCCATGTTTTCTCTCTCTCTCTCTTTCTGTCTCTCTCAAAAAATAAACTTATGAGTGTCAAAGAAGGACCTTATTTAATGATAAAAGAGTCAGTTCACCAAGAAAATATAATAATTATAAATATTTATGCACCAAATCTCAAAGCTATTAAATACATGAAAATGTATTGTAAAACATGTGACAACATAAAAATAATAATAGGATATTTCAATACTCTACTTTCAGTAATAAATAGAACAACCAGAGAGAATATCAGTAATGAAATAAGACCTGACCAAAATTACAAACCAATTGGAACTAACAGACTTATACAGAATCCTCCATCAAATAACAGCAGAACATACATTCTTCTCAAGTGCACATGGAATATTCTCCAAGATAGACCTAACATTAAGTCACAAAACAAATCTTAACAAAATAAAGATTGTAATCGTACAAAATATCTTTTTATAATTACAGTGGAATGAAACTAGGAATGAATAGCACAAGGAAAACCAGAAAACTATAAATATGTGAAAATTAAACAACACACTATTTAACAATCAATGGGTAAAAGATATAACAATAAACCAAATGTCTGAGAATACACAGCACAGAAATAAACCCATGTATATATGGCCAAATGATCTTTGACAACATGCCAAGGACACAAAATGGGAAGAGGATAGTTTGTTTTTTGGTGGGTTTTTGTTTTTGTTGTTTTGTTTTGTTTTGTTTTTTAGCAAATTGTGTTAGGAAAACTGGATATCCACATGCAAAAGAGCAAAGTTGGATTCTTATTTTGCATCATACATAAAAATAAACTCAAAGTGGATTAAAGATTTGAATGTAAGACCTAAAATTCTAAAATTCCTAGAAGGAAAAATAGAAGAAATGCTTTGTGACATTGTACTTGGCAATTAGTTTTTGAAAAGACACCAAAAGATCAGACACAAAATCAAAAATAAACAAATGGAGCTACATAAAACTTGAAATTTTTGTGCACCAAAGCACACAATCAACAGAATGAAATGGCAACATATGGAATGGGGCAAAATACTTGTAAATCACACACCTAAAAAGTTTGTTAATATCTAGAATATATAAAAAGACTTATAATAATTCAACAATAAAGTCAAATGACCAAATTAGTAAGTGGACAGAGTTGAATAGACATTTCTCTAAAGATAATATATGAATGCCAACAAGGATATGAAAAGATGCTCAGCATCTTGGAATGCAGATCAGGGGCAGCTGTGTGGCTCAGTTGGTTAAGTGTCTCATTCCTGATTTTGGCTCAGGTCATGATCTCACAGTTCCTGGGTTTGAGCCCCACATTGGACTCTGCACTGAAAGTGTGGAGCCTCCCTCCCTCTGCTCCTCTCTCTGTCTCTCTCAAAATAAACAAAAATATATAAACTTAAGAAAAAGAAAAATGCAAATCAAAACCACAAGATATCACTGCATACCCATTAGGATGGATTAAAACACACACACACACACACACACACACACACACACAGAATATAAGAGGTAAGGATGCAGAGAAATGAAAAGTTTATGCATGATTGGTATAATTATAAAAGTGGTGCAATCACTATGAAAACAATATGGAAATTTCTCAAAATATGAAAAATAGATCTATCATATGGTCCAGAAATCCCATTTCGGGATTTACATCCAAAATAATTGAAAGTATTATTTAAAGACATATTTTCACACTCATCTTCATAGCAGCACTGTTTAAAATAGCCAAGAGGCACAGACAACCCAAATGTCCACAGTGGATAAATACATAAAGAATATGTTGTATAGGCATACAATGAACTAATACTCAACCTTTAAAAGGAAGGAAATTGTGACCCATACTTTATCATAGATAAGTTTTGAGGACATTATGTAGTGATATGAGTCACAAAAAGACAAAGACTGTATGATCCTACTTTTATGAAGTACTGAAATATTTATTATCATAGAGGTGGTAAATAGAATGATGAGAAAGGGAGAGGAAGAGAATGCTTTAATGAGTACAGAATTTCAGGTTTGCAAGATGAAAAAGTTACAGAGATCTGATTGACAACTATGAAAATACTTAACAATACCCTTAAAAATGTTTAAGATGGTAAATTGCATCATTTTTTTCCAATAATGATTATCATAATACAACAAGAATAATATTAAAGAAGCAGCCATGGCATGACCTCCTTTCTGTCTTCAGGAATGTCCAATTAATGCAGTGGACCTGGAATCTTCCCCTATATGGAAGGCAGGTGCTGAACAGCTGCTTGGCCCTGGATTCTTTCTTATTAGGAGGAAACTTGTTAGAAGTACTTGGGAATTCTTTGAATTTCTTTAAGCATGAGTATCATAATATGGCACTTGGCCAGCTATACCAGTATATCTGCCTTCATCTACCCACTACCCTCTGCTCCATCCTGGGAAGGGAAGGAGACCTCCGTCTGCAGCATTAGAAGGGTGTGTATGTCCATCACCTTATGCCTTATGTAGGTTACTGGGGGAGAGCCTCTATGGCAAGCCTTCACACACTACAGACCCTGATCTTGCTGTGTTTTTTCCTTTCTGTGTGTAAAGCATTATTCCAACCAGTACTTTGTGTGTTGTCTTCCTTGGCCACTCCTAACTCATAGAAGACAGAGTGGGCTGAAGTCTCTGGGTTTCTACTTTTGGTGGTTGGCATTGTGACTTTTATGGTTTCCATTTTGGTTGGAATCTTCACTTGGTATCGGTAAATGGATATTCCTACTGGACAAGTAAGATATTGGATATTGTGGAATCTCTGATATACCTTTAAGAGAATCTACTAACAGGGCCATAGGTGATTGGCAGGCTCCAGTTGCTGAACCTTTTACTCTACCTTGAAGTTCAAACCAGACCACACTTCCTCCAGGCTTCTCCCACTGAAAATGGAAGCACAGCATCTCCCATTCAATGACTGAGCACAGCAATGTTACTAGAACTAGCACATTTGCTTCTGACTGCAGATTTCTCTAGTAAGCTGTCTTGATGTGGGAGTCTTTCTCATTCAGGCCAAAATCTTCTCAAAATTGCCATGGTTCTTCCCACAGAATTCTTTCTTCCCTCTCTTCTTTCACAGCTGGCATACAAACGTCATTATCTGAGACCCTTGTTGCAGACTCCCTTTCTGTCCCTATATATCATTCTCAGACATTTTCCCAAATAAATATCTGCAATTCCAATTCTGTTTTATAGCACATGGTTGTTTGAAAACTCAAATACTTTTGGATAATTTTTGCTATAAAATGAGCAAAATAATGAAGTAGAAACTGAAAAAATTTTTGAAGGGAAGTCTAATGTGGAGAATTATAATGGTTTTATGTCATTGAAAATAATACATGAGAGAAAGGAAAATATGTCAATGAAATAATACATTAAAGAAAGGAAAATATTCATGATGTAAGATTGAAAGGGGATAGATTTTGAAGTTGTATATCTGAGCACACCAGTGGAGATGAGAAATTAGCATCAATAGCAGTACAGTCTGAAATGGTTTATAGTAGCACAGAGAGCAGAGAACATGAACATTAATGCTATTGATTTTGTAAACAGGATGGTAGTAGCTTACAGACTTCTCTCCTACTTGTATCTATTTTCTCACTCAGCAGAGAATAAAAATGGATATTCATGTGTTGAAGGTTTGATAAAGAAGGAAAACATCAATAATGTATATCCTGATTTGGGGGAGACCTATTGGTATAGAGAAATATAGTATGATTGTTTCTCAGCACTAAGGACCCGTTTATATATTAGTGACCATTAATTTGATACATTCCAAACATTATGGTTTTGTATTTCTCTCCTTCCAAACTTAGCTTCCTAGTGACACAGACAGAATGTTCAATGAGTCAAATTAAGCCAGGTCTGGGATTTTACCAAGAGAGAAGTTTAATTGGAATGAAGGGTCCATGCAAAAGATTTATCTAACAATAGAAAATCATGATGGTGTATAGATATCAGAGAAAGCAAGATATGACCATGAGAGAGCAACTGAAATGGGGGATGGGAATATGATCATTAGGGGAAAGAAATCCCAGGAAATGAGAGGTTGTATGAGTCTGTAGATATTTGCAACAAAAAAGTTCTGGGGTGATATAGTATCTTTGTATGAGTTTCAAATTTGATGGAGGTATTAATGGAAGAAGACGGCATTGTATTCTTTATCCATTAATACCTCCATCAAATTTGAAATGGAGAGAAAGGAGAACACTTAATTCTTAGGAAGGATATGGAAAAAAGAATCCACCACCTGAGAGGCAAGTGGGTGTGAATCAACATTCTTAAGGGGAAAATGATTTTATCAGAGCAAAAATGTGAAATGGTATAAGGATAAAACATATTTTAATAGGGGCGCCTGGGTGGCTTAGTCGGTTAAGCGTCCGACTTTCGCTTAGGTCATGATCTCGCGGTTCGTGGGTTCGAGCCCCGCGTCGGGCTCTGTGCTGACTGCCAGCTCAGAGCCTGGAGCCTGTTTCAGTCTGTGACTCCCTCTCTCTCTGACCCTCCCCTGCTCATGCTGTCTCTCTCTCTCTCTCCTAGAAATAAATAAAAATAAAAAAAATTAAAATTAAAAAAACATATTTTAATAGTGACTGACAATGTATTACAGAATGTGCAGTGTTTTAAGGAGTCAGGGAGGAATAAGATTTTTTAATCAAGAAGGGGGACAGATAAAAATTTTTTAGGGGACGGAATGAGTGGATTTCAACTAGATGAAGTATGGACCATGATACAAATTTTCCTCTGTGCTTACAAAAACTGCTTTAAATACACTTTAGGAAACCTTGAAAATGTCATTAAAAATGATAAACTCAAGAGTGCAAATGTTGATTCTACCTAATGTTGCTGAGAATTTTGATGAGTATGGAATACCCATAAAATGAACAATTGACTGTCATGTCAGTGTCTATGATTTGCATCTCTAGACCATGATTTTTAAAAAATCACAATGATGAAAAAATTTTCATGAAGATGTAGAATAATTTTGTCTGGAATCATGGTTGTCTGAATAAGAAGCAGTGTTAGATTAGATGCAAATGATGGTAGAGAAAAAAGCTTACATATGTTCCAACACCCAGCATTCAGGCAGACAGAAAGTATCACCCTGGAACAATAGTAAAAGAATGAGAGGCCAATATTTCATGTAGGAGAAAGCTGGAGGCTAAAATAAACAATACTTGCCAACTCCGGTTGTGGCAGTAATTAGTACACCAGATATTAATAATAGGGGCAGGTAAATATGATCTTAGAAGTTGCCTAAATGAACTCAATCTTCAAATGTGGCAGTGGGATGTTATTCCCTATGTCAAAACATCATACCTGAGGAGAGGGAGGGAGGGAGAGAAAAAGAGAAGGAGAGAGACTGTGTGTGTTATTAAATGAATAATAGTGTGGATTAAGAAAACATATGTATATGCATTTTAAAGACATAGAAGTGATCTCAAGGGAACATTTAGAAAAGAATAAGTGAGAGTGGGGAAGAGCATCACTGTAGGAGAATATAAAAACTTAACTAGCTTGCCTAGTTGTAGCAAATACATAAATGGATGCAGTGTTACTGATATAAATAGTAAAGTGGTGCTAAATGAAGATATAATGCCAAAGGGGAAATATCCAGCTAGAATGTTTACCTAATTTAGGAAGCCCTCCAAAGGCCAAGGTTTTTAGCAATTATTTATTCTTTGCCATTTTATACTCTAGTATGGCAATCCCAAACATTCGTGATCAGTTTTCCCTACTGCCATATTTTTTGAATAAAATATATCTTGCTCAAGTAACTGAGAAAATAGTAGTCATCAAATATCAATCTTATTCAAGTCTAAACTTAGAGTGCTACAATACCACCTTTATTTCTGAAAGCAAAAGATCATTTTAACTTCAAATATAGACTTTCCAAATATGGATTAATTTAATTTATTTCTGACTTTATTTGGACATTATCCTGTTGGTTAACCCTACTTCTGTTATTTCCATCTCCACTGGCTCCATTAATAACTTGTGGAAATAGAAGTTAGAGTACTTTCTACCATCCCATGGTATTTCCTTACACACTGGGCATTTTGCAAAGTAAACTTACACAATGATCACTCACTCGTAAACTATGATTTGTTACCCTACCAGACTACTGACAATGTTCATGCTGAAATCACCAAGGACCTCATGTTTAAATCTAAACTGCTATTTTAATCCTCATTCTATGTGATATCTGCACAGAATTTGAGACTGTAAATAATTCCCTGCAGCTTAAAATGTATCCTTTTTTAAACACGTCTCTCTATACTTTCTCCCATAGTAATTCTTGCTTTTGTGCTTTTTATTTTTTTATTCCATAGTCCTTAAATACCTGTTTTCTTAGGTTATCTCATCTATTTTGTTTTCTTCTTAAGGTATTCCCAAGTCTACATTTGTATATTCATTTCTTTCTTTTCTTCTAGTTGAACATCTATTTTTTTTACAGTAACTAATGGTTTCTGTTTCCCTAAATACATTGCATGTATATGAAACATATTACTCAAAACAAAATATATTTTCTCCCTTCGTTCCTCTCCTTTCTCATTTTTTGTGCTTGTTAGTATCAAATTCAATTAAGTTTAATTAATCTTCCACTTCTTTCTCCTCTTGACATCCAATTGATCACTGAATTGTGTCAGTTATATATCAGAAACATCTCTGAAATCCAGTCTCCTCTTTTTATATTTGCTTACATTTTTATTTTGGATCCAAATAATATTTCACCTGAATTGTTTCAGAAACCATTTATCTTGACTTTGATTCTAAACCACTTTCCCACACCATAATCAAGGTACTTTTTCAAAGAAACAAAATTGATCATGTCACCTCCTAGGTTAAAAAAGATATTTTTAGGGGCACCTGGGTGTCTCAGTCAATTGAGTGTCCAACTTTGGCTCAGGTTATGATATCATGACTTGTGGTTTGGAGCCCTGCATTGGGCTCTATGCTGACAGCTCAGAGCCTGAAGCCTGCTTCAGATTCTGTGTCTCCCTCTTTCTCTGCCACTCCCCAACTCATGCTCTGTCTTTACTTCTCAAAAATGAATAATCATTAAAAAATTTTAAATACTTTCAATTTACATTTTCTCAGGTCACATTCTAAACTCTTCAGTATAAAGTTGATAGTCTTCCCTCTGCTTTGCCTTCTTTCACATCTTCCACCAATATACTTAGATAAATTCCTATCTCAAAGAACATTTCAATACCTCCAATCATAGCTGTCTCTGATTACTCTCAACCCTGTACACATGATTCTTCCTAGAATTTTCTACTTTTCCTCTCTTTTGGAAATTCCTACCCATTCTTCTTGAACTAGGTTCAATAAGTAACAGTAAAATACTTCTCCCAAACTATTCAGACTGTATGAAAGTTTCTGCACTCAGTGCTCTCAGATCAATTTCGCAAAATCTCTTCAACAGAAATTATCACAATAAATTTTAACTATTTATATTATCATAAACTTGTTTATATTATACATATGATATATATATATATATATATATATATATAATGTATATATAAAATAACATCCTGATAAAAATTTTACAACACCCTGTCAAAGTTTTCCAGTAAGTTTAAGGGCTTTCCTAAAGAGTTTCCTCAATGTTCAACAAATAGAACTCTTATTAAATTCCTATTTAATTCTTTCATAACTAATTTTCAGCTGAAGAAGACATGACTTTGCTATTGGGGAAAAAGTAAGGGTGAGTAAAATTTTTAAGAGAATAACTGTAATTTAATACAATTTTCCTAGTCCATATGTCTATCATAAGTATAAAATAATACACTTTATAAAGATTACTGAACTACTGGCAGAGACCTTTGAGATATTGGGGAAAAAGTGAATCAATGTAGATATTAGAAATGTATCAGTGTAGCAAATTTCAAGATAGAAGCTGAATCATTACTAACTTATTGGTCCCTTTCTACATTCTAGACTGTGTATTAGTAATTTATAAAGAATTTATAAAAAATTTATAAAGAATTGAAATGAACAAATATAATACCTGATTTCAACTTAAATATTACTATATTATATATGTATATATTATAAACTATAATTTGTGTTATAAAGACAATCATATTTATTGAGAAAGTTAACAAAGAGACACTTCTGGCTGGGCATTCAATAATTATCTTTTTGGAAAAAGTGATATTTAATCTAAATATCACATTTAGTATAAAGTTATAGTCTCATATGTCTAATATTATTTCTTAACATAATTACAGAATGAGTAATTCAATTAAGAGTTTATAAATAACTAGATAACTAGTTTATAAAAAACTAGATTTAATACATTGAGTATTAAATTATGAAACATTTACTTTGTCATATGTCAAGACGACCTAATTTCTGCTTTATGGTGGTGTTGCAATCTTAAGGAAATATGATAAATTTTGAGAAACTGGAGGTCAAGAGAAGACATCTAACATATTGATTCATGTCAGTGAAATACTATGATCTAAATACAAAAATGATCAAATGGATTAATAATTTGATTAATGATTATATTCTAAGAGTTTTGATCCATGGTTCAGTATCAGCTTAGAGCCATGGGTCTTTGCTATAAAGTAACATTCCCATTTCAACCCAGTGATCTAAGGGTCAGAGACATGTGGAACAGCCTAGACCCAACACATACTTTGAAATCAAGCCTAGCTAAGCTCAAGCTAAATCAGTAGAATCCTAGGTGATCCATATATATACAAGCAGGAAAAAAATGAGATTTGAGTGTCTTTTGTTATATTGTGATGGCTAATAGTGTGAGCAAAAACTAGTAATTTATATAAAATGAAACAGTAAAACAAAATAGAACAAAATATTAGAGTGGTTAATTCATAATAGAAAACAAATTTTTAAACTTGATTGAATTTGAGTATACATAATATTTAAATAACTCATGTATTCTGGGTTGCAATATAAAATGTATTTTTCACGTTTCATGATTTTTAAGAAATTGAAAATTGCTGACTTGACTGAGAGTCTTGATGCGTGCCACTGTACTCGTGTATTAACCCTCCATATTCAACATTTTAGCGACTCTAGAAAGATATAAAATAAATGCTCATAACATTTGTACATCACTGAAGCCTGAGGGAAAGAATAATAAATAGTTTAGATAATAGATTCAGAATGCCAAAAAATCTTAGATAGATTCTAAGTAAAACGGATTTGGTTAATGGTAAACTAAACATAAGTCAATAATAGAGTATGACCAATAAAATACCCAGTTGTGTCACACAATGTATCATTAGAAATATATATCATAGATGAGGAACAAAATAGTTTAAGTCTACCCTTTTTGAAGGTGAACAATAGTTGACATACTACACTCAAGGACATGTTAAGGTTTTGACACTAAAATGTCTGTATTGCTTTGAAAATCCCTACCTAACCCTAAAAGAATTTAGTTGCGTGTATCATTAGTGAATTGGCCTTAAACCAGATGATATGAATAATGTCATAAATAACTAGATAAGCTTTGCTTATAATAGGAGAAACTCACTGGGCAATTGTATAAAGATAGTTTTCAGGTGGAAGGCGAATGAGATTTCTTTAATATGGCAACGGGATAGCATGATATAGTTTGCTTAGCACAAAGTTTAATTATGTGGAATGATAAGAGATAAGTTTAATGGGGTGTTAAATCAAAAGAGAAACATATTAGTAGGGAATCATCAACATTTATTCATTTTGATAGAGAAGCCTTTTTTGGTGAGATGCGATTTCAGAAGTCATTTTAATTATAGATCTAAGAGAAATACAAAACTGTTGGAAAGGTAGAATAAGGAAAACATAGAAAGGAAAGTGGATAAGACAGGAAGACAGGGTGTTGACTTAAAGAGAAAGAATTGCAGATTAATTAGAAGATGAAGAAGCAAAGGATTTGGTAATTAAAGATAAACATCCCTCAGAGAAGGTTAGTGAAGAGAACAAAAGTCTTGAACTGAAAGAAATGATAAGATCCTCTTTGGAGAGGCAGCAAGGATATCCACATTGAGTAATGGATAGACTCGGGCAGAACTAGGGGTCTTGGATCTCATAAAAAGTTTGCAACAGTTCAGAACCAAAGCCTTTTACAAATTCAGAGTATTTGCTTATTAATTTTGAAAGTACTCACTATGAACATATCCATTTCTAAACATGAATTCAATATTTAGAAGTGTTTTAAGGGTTCATGTTTAGTATGTTTGTCATTTTAGGATATTTGCCAGTGACTCTGTGTGACTACTTAATGAAGAGACCATAAATTTAAATTGGCAAAAGATTAATTTTGTTAGCTATTTATTTATCTGTTCATTTATCTTGAATAAGGACTGTTTGCCTTACTGAAAACTTTTGAGGAAAACAATATGGGCTTTATCCCTTGGAACAGTTCTCCTTAATGTACATTAAAGTTTCTGGGGTTACTAAGCACCTCAGAGTAAGAATGGGCCTTGGAGATCATTTAGTGTAACTGTCTTCCGAAGTCAGAACACTACTCAACTCATATATGTTCATCCATCCTATGTTTGAAATAGTGTCATTTAGTTGAAATTAGTACCAATTGTCACATAATTATATTGATGCAAATGATTCCTTCATTTTATACATAACTATCATTTAAAATCAACTCCCATATTTAAAAAAAAAAACCAATCTTCCAATTCACTAAAATGTATCCCAAGAGGGAAAAATAAAATCAATATATTCTACTAATAAACAAAAGTTCCAATTTAGAGTTTTCTTAGTTTCATTCTGAATACATTTTTCTCCAAAAGAAAGATTCTCCATTCTATCCCCTGGTAGCAAGACTTTCTCTCAGACTGGTGGGACTTAATCTTTTTAATGCTTTTGAATGATTGTAAAGTTAATTCCATAATTTGAAAAATGTTGAAAGCTTTGCTCCCTTATCTCTGAAACTAATGGTCATAAGATTAAGATTTGCATATGCTAGCAGTAGGATGGCAAGTTAACTGAATCCATTTGAGAATGTGGAGTTAAGAATTCCTACTCTGGATGTACATATAGTTATAATCTTCCCACTGGGTCAGTGTAGAGAGAAAGATTGATCTCCATGTTTACTAGACCATTTCCAATTTCTCACTTGGTTCCTATGAATTTACATTAACAAGATAGTGATGGTCTTTATCAGTATGAACATTTGAGAGAGTACAATATTATTATGCAATATTATTATGTATTGTAGATAACTTTCTCATAAACTTATTCATGCAAGAAAGTTTTCTCTAGTTCCTAATGTGGAGATTTGAAATTTCAAGTTTGAGAAGACATAAGGCAGAAGTGAACTATTATCCAGATACAAATATGGAAATTATCTCAGTTTCTGGTCAATAATTACAAAACATAGAACTTGAGTACAATCTTTTCTCTATTTAAGGAAAAAATGTAAAATAAGAACAAAACACAATATTGATAATGGAAAAGTACACTTTTATTTTTTTAAAAATTAACTAACTATAACATATGTGTCTTTTTAACGGAAGGTCATCAACCACCTCTATCGTTTTCTCTTTCCTTTGCAAAAATTATGGGGAAAGAATGAGAACTTGAGCATATCTCCCATTGCTTAGGGAACACACAATAAAATGTCATTTTGTTTTCTTTGTTTTGCTTTCAGTAGGCAAAGAGAATCCCAAATCTAGAAAAGTGGAGTAAGAGGGTTGATATTTTTTCTATTACAAGATAAGAATGTTGTATTTTAATTTTCACTATTTTGTTTTGTTTTTGGAGTTCTGGCAGGTATAGAAAGAGAGTTGGGGAGAGAGAGGAAATTGAGTAACATAGAGCACAAGCAAAACTAAATGGTTTATAGGCTAAGAAAAAAAAAGATAAATATTCAATTTTTAGTTGTTTTCTTTGCCCCATCTTTTACCTTTTCAATGCAGGATGTAAATAACACTTTGTAAGACCAAGGTCCAAATGGTGGAGTAATTTATCTGGATTAATAGGATATACAGATGCTTTCTGTAGAGATAAAAGAAGTAAAATCTAGTAAGGATGAAATTAAAAATGCTATAACCAAAATGCAATCTTGAATGGATGCCACAGTGGCAATGATGGAGGGAGCAGAGCAAACAATCAGAAATATAAAATACAAAATTATGGAGAATAATGAAGCAGAAGAAAAGAAGGAAACGAAGGCAAAGGAGCAAAATACAAGAATTAAAGAAGTTGGTGACTTATTAAAAAAATTCCAAATCATAGGAGTCTTATAAGATGAAGAGAAAGAAAAAGGGGTAGAAGTTTTCTGTCAGCAAAACATAGTGGAAAATTTTCCTAATCTGGGGAAAGACACAGGCATCAAAATTCAAGAAGCACAGAGAAGTCTCATTAGATTCAACAAAAACTAACCATTAACAAGACATAACATAGTCAGCTTCACAAAATTGAAAAGGAAAGAATGATGAAACAGTAAGGGAAAAAATGTCCTTAATGTATAAGAGAAGACAGATCAGGGTCACAGCAGACCTATCCACAGAAACTTGACTGGCCAGAAAGGAGTGGCATGATATATTCAATGTGCTGAATTGGAAAAATATCCAGCCAAAAATTATTTATCCAGAAAGACTGTCATTCAAAATAGAAGGGGAGATAAAGAGTTTCCCAGACAAAAAAAAAAAAAAAACTATAGGACTTCATGACCACTAAATCAGTGCTGCAAGAAATTTTGAGGGGGACTCTCTGAGAAAAGAAACAAAACAAAAAAGACCAAAAGCAACAAAGACTAGAAAGGACCAGAGAACATATCCAGAAACTCCAACTCTACAGGTAACACAGTGGCACTAAATTAATATCTTTTAGTATTCACTCAATGTCAATGGACTAGACTTTGTATGGAACCAGAAAAGACCGTGAATAACGAAAGCAATCCTGAGAAAGAAAACCAAAGATGGAGGAATCTGAATTCTGGACTTACGGCTGTATTACACAGCTCTAATCAAGACAGTATGATACTGTCACAAATACAGACACATAGATTATAGAACAGAATAGAGATCCCAGAAATGAATCCACAAATGTATGGCCAACTAATCTTTGACAAAGTAGGAAAGAATATCCAATGAAATAATGATAGTCTCTTCAGCAAATAGTGTTGGGAAAACTGGACAGTGACATGCAGAAGAATAAACCTGGACTAGTTTTTTACACCATACACAAAAATAAACTTAAAATGGATAAAGACCTAAATGTAAGACAGGACCCCATCAAAATCTTAGAGGAGAAAGCAGGAAAACACTTCTTTGTCCTCAGCCACAGCAACTTCTTACTTGATATGTCCCTGCAGGCTAAGGAAACAACAGCAAGAATGAACTCTTGGTACCTCATCAAGATAAAAAGCTTCTGCACAGTGAAGGAAACAATCAGCAAAACTAAAAGGCAATCAATGCAATGGGGGAAAAAGATATTTGCAAATGACATATCTGATAAAAGGTTAATATCCACACCTATAAAGAACTCATCAAACTCAACACCCCAAAAAACAAATAATCCAGTGAAGAAATGGGCAAAAGACAAGAATAGACAATTTTCCAAAGAAGACATCCAGCTGACTAACAGACACATGAAAAAACTCTCAACATCACTCTTCATCAGGGAAATACAAATCAAAATCACACAAAGATACCACCTCACACCTGTCAGAATGGCTAACATTAACAACTCAAGCAACAACAGATATTGGCGAGAATGTATAGAAAGAGGATCTCTTTTGCATTGCTGATGGGAATGCAAACTGTGCAGCCACTCTGGAAAACAGCATGGAGGTTCCTCGAAAAATTAAAAATAGAACTACCCTATGACCCAGCAATTATACTACTAGGTATTATCCAAAGGATACAGGAGTGCTGTTTCGAAAGAGTACATGCATCCCAATGTTTATAGCAGCACTATTGACAGTAGCCAAAGTATGGAAAGAGCCCAAATGTCCACTGACAGATGAATGGATAAAGAAGATGCGGTACATATATGTATACAATGGTACATATATATATACAATGGAATATTACTTGGTGATCAAAAAGAATGAAATCTTGCCATTTGCAACACCATGGATGGTACTGGAGTTTATTATGTTAAGGGAAATTATTCAGTCAGAGAAAGACAAATATGTACCTTCACTCATATGTGGAATTTAAGGTGACATAAGGGAAGGGAAGAAAAGCAAAAATAATACAAAAATAGGGAGGGGGACAAACCATAAGGGACTCTTAAATACAGGCAAAAACTGAGGATTGCTGGAGGGGTTTTGAGTGGGGGGGATGCACTAATTGGGCAGAGAGCATTAAGGAGGACACTTGTTGGGATGAGCACTGGGTGTTATATGTAGGTTATATTCATAACCTAACTCATAATAAATACAACAAAGTGAAATGTTTGTGACAATAAAGAGATGAAACACCTGAAATATGGATATTTCTGGAGATACTTTTACCATTCTTCAGAATTTGGCCTTAATAGCTGTTTAAACTTCATTTTCGTTGAAGTGCAAAGTTAATCCACGTAAACCTCAAAGAGTTCAGCATAAGACTGGCTTGTACTTCTTAACAAGTCTTTAAATGTATAGACCTCTGGGGATGTGTATGCATGCATGCTGATCTAATTGTACATGTTAGCTATGTACTCTACAAGATAGTTAAAATTTATACGGTGTGTGCTCAGAATGGCATTTGCAAATGGTTAGGACTTTAATAAAAAATATGTCTATTTTAACTCAGGCATATTGTCTTCAACAAACTATAACTGAAGTATTATAATTGTTATTCTTCTGTTCTTATTTTTTATAAGAAGAGTATTTTAATAGTAGAAATTATAATATTTTCTTTCAATCTGTTTCTCCATCTGTGTTTAAGTAGCCTTCTTTGTACAATGGAGGGATCTTGGCAGAGAAAAGAATGAACAGAAAAATACTTCTGTATTAGTTTACCTACCGCAAAGCCTTAAAGGGTTCTGAAATAGTGGCTGGACAAAGTTGACGACCAGGAACACAGGATGGAATTTGCATCTATTTCTAAGTAACACACTTTGCATGTACTTCGATTAAGAGTGCATCAGAACAATCAATTAAGAGAAGATAGGAGACAGATATTCTTATCAGTACTGGACAGACTTTTGAAGGGATAATTACATATGTATGGAGTTTTAATTCTTTCCTTTTATGTCATAAATATAAGGTTTATATGAGATTTCACACAGTTTTAAAAGGCTATTAGGAACACAGTCACTATCTTTTTTCCCTATTTGGCCAAGTGATGAGATGATATTTAGAATCAGACAAGTCTTCCCTTTGGCAGAGCCCACTTTCTGACATGAGCAACCTAAAACGATACAACATGAAATATCTCCCAAAGTCTCTATATTCAGAAAGTATTGTCTTTTGAAGATATGTCAACTGAATTCTAAGTCTTGTACACACCTACCAAAATACATAACAATTTTCCATTCAAAGTTCCTTGTATTATGAAAAATACATCACAAGTAAGACTTCAAATATGTCACATGGCCATATATAATACGGTATTCCTATATTTTAAATTTTTTATCTTCCTTCTGGCATTATCAACAGTAAATTATTGTTTAAAGGTGATAATATTTTCCTTCATCCTCAAAACTATGCACAAACACCTACATGCACACAGACACACAGAATGACATACACCGGACACACATATATAAGCACAAACATGCACAGACACACATCTACACAGGCTCCACTCTTGCACTCATGTCTTGGATTTTAAATGGAGACTACCACAAAGTCATTGGAATGATTTATTCTTACAAGACCTTGATTTTTGAGGAGATGCTCCCTCAGTTTTAAATCTAGCATGTATTCTCGCACCATCCTGCTTCCACAGATGGAGCCTCCACATACCTTAACTTTTCTAGCTTCAAGAGTAATAAAACAAGTAAATATTTGTCTAAGATGGGATTGTGTTTATGTCTTGATTATACTACTACTCCTCTGTGCCTAACCAAGTCCTATCCACCATTTGGAAAAAACTTAAGTGTGACTCTCTGAGTCCTACTCTTATGTCCATATCTGAGGTGTTGCCAATGGATCATACTACCCACTTCACCATATCTTACAATAATACGATTTTCTTTTTTTAATTTAAATTTTTATTAGTAAACATACAGTGCAGTATTGGTTTCAGGAGTAGAATTCAGTGATTCATCATTTACATACAATACCAGTGACCATCACAACAAATATCCTCCTTAATACCCATCACCCATTTAGGCCATTTCTCACCCATCTCCTTCCATAACCCTAACCCTATTATTGGTAAGAACCCCTGTGGTTTGTTTCTTCTCTCTTCTTTCTCCCATTACTCATATGTTCATTTGTTTTTGTTTTTGTTTTTTAATGTTTGTTTATTTTTAGAGAGAGACAGACTGAGTGGAGGAGGGGCAGAGAGAGAGAGAAAGACAGAATCTGAAGCAGGCTCCATGCTGCCAGCACAAAACCTGATCTGAGACTCAAACCCACAAACTGTGAGATCATGACTTGGGTTGAAGTCTGATGCTCAACTGACTGAGCCACCCAGGCACCCGTCACCTGTTTTGTTTCTTATATTCCACATATGAGTGAAATCATATGACATTTGTCTTTTTCTGATTGACTTATTCTGATAGCATAATACAGTCTAGTTCCATCCACATCATTGTAAATGGCAAGACTTCATTATTTTTGAAGGTCCAACTGTCCATCAACTGATGAATGATATATATATATATATATACATACTATATATACATATATAATATGTATATAAAGATATATAATATAAAATATATAATATAGAACTATTATATTAATTATAATAGACACTATATGTATATATTATAATTACTACACATAATATTCTATATGTATACATTAACCCTGGCACAGACCTAGGTATGAAGGAGGAACTTAATACTAGATAAAAGGAATTCATTATTTTAGAAGTCAGACTTCCAAATTTGCCGATTTGAACTTTAACACAGATATCAACACTTAGTGAACAGAATCTAATTACATGAAAAGTATAAATTTGAAGTAAAGGATCACTCTGTAACTATATATATATATATATTTATAGTTACATATATAGTTATGTATATATGCATAGAGAGTTACTGATTCCATAAAAGTATTTATTTATTTATTTATTTATTTTTTACAAATAGTTTATTGTCAAATTAGTTTCCACATAACACCCAGTGCTCATCCCCATGAATGCCCTCCTCCATGCCCATCCCCCTCCCCCCAACATCCATCAGTTCTCAGTTTTTGTCAGCATTCAAGAGTCTCTCATGGTTTGCCTCTCTCCCTTTCCCCCACCATTTCCCCCCTTCTTCTCCCCCTTATTCCTCAGTTAAGTTCCTCCTAATCCTCCTATATGTGCAAACATATGATATTTGTGCTTCTCTGCCTGACTTATTTCGCTCAGCTCCATAAAAGTATTTAAAAAATTGAATTATCAGACACATGTATGGTTGGTCAAAACAAAGAATTTCACAAGTAATTTGAAAATATTTTTGCTGACAAAAACTGAAGACTGATGGATGTGGGGAGGAGGGGGAATGGGCATGGAGGAGGGCACTTGTGGGGATGAGCACTGGGTGTTATGTGGAAACTAATTTGACAATAAACTATTTGTAAAAAAAAATAAATAAATAAACATCAAAAAAAAGAAAAAAAAGAAAATATCTTTGCAGTGGCTTACATTTCTATTTTAATTAATTTATGCTTCCTTGCTTTAAATAAAAAGTAAGGAATAGAAAAACTATCACCACAGTATTTATCTCAGTAAACGTAAGGATTTAAATTCTGATGTTAGGTGGATCATTTGGTTCAATACTTGGAACATTGTTAAGGTTGACAAGTTTTAAGTATCTTACTGGACTTGTTGGAATTGTAAAGTAAAGCTTTCAAAACATTTTGCTTTTGTTTCATTAAGTCCTTATTTGGTTTTGAAAATAAAACATACTATAAAGCTTAATATTCTATCACTTTTTAATTATTAAGTGAATGTAGGTACTGCATTAAATGCTTTCCAATTCCAATAAATTACCTAATATTATGGGAAAAATGAATTAACAGTGAAATTATTTGTTTTTATGTAGAGCAAAATATTTTTTGTGAATTCCTGACGGATGATGTATTTATTACTAGAGATAAGTTTTCCCAGATATTACCATAAAGTAGTTAACTGTGCTTTACTTTTTTTCTATCACTGAAAACAAAATTAAACATAATAGAGTGCTTTACCTCAAAGGTTTTTAGTCTACTTGCTCACATATTATAAAAGTCTTCTATGGATATAGGAAGTCTTCCATTCATTTTTACTATTTAGTTTACTTTTATTTTATCTTTTTTTAATATAATTTATTGTCAAGTTATCTAACATACAATATTTTTATTTTATCTTAAAAGGTAGTAGTTTTTATGAAAACATATTATAAAAATTAGAAATAGGAATTCATATATTATATTGAAAATATAAGTGTTGGTTCATTATTAACATGTTAATATAGACTTAAATATATAATAGGTATAATTTTTTCAATTATGTCACTATTAAAGATGATGCACAAAACTACATATCTCTGTAATTTCCTTGTCTATGTCTATGTGTACATTTAGCCGATCATTCTCTTTTGAAAATGAAAACAAAGAACAAGCCCTAAATCATATAGTCAGAATTTTATAGTCTTTTATGTTCCTTCTCACAAATGACTCATTTTGAATTCGGCAGTCTAAGAAATAAACTGTTAATTTCCTCTTGGATATCATGGTATGCTTTATTAGAGCTATATTTTAATTATTACCCTATTAGAGGACATGATACAACATAAGCTGTATGTTTTGACAATTTTTTCTTGGAAGAAAACGGTAATAAACTATCTCCTCATAACATACCTTAGCTATTAAATCTTGGCTATAGAATTGGGTCATGGAATTAAAAGTCATAGGTTAGTACAATTTTACCAGTGTGTGACTTTTTTTCATTTAAAAATTTTTCATGAGATTTAAGGATATAATCTAACAAGAAGTCAAAAGTCTGAATATCTCTATGGTATATAAAAGTGCTGGATTTCCAGTACAAATAATTCTTCCACAGAGAATTCTAGATCTTGGTATCTTTCTTTCTTCCCCAGCTATACTCTTCCTGTGTAATCTCATCTAGTGTCTTAACTTTAGGGTCATTATACACACAGACACACACACACACACAAAGTTTTCTCAACCTTAAAGGCTAAACTTCTATGTTCCATTCTGTACCAGACCTGTTTATTTGAATGTTGTAATGGCTTTCTGTTTTATTTTCTTCCTGCTGAGAATTTCTTCCCCCTTACTTCTGATAAAAGTATTCTGTTACTATTGGAAATTTCTTAAGTGAGGTGCACGTAAACATAATGACTACATTTGCCACCATAAAAAAGAGGTTATCTTACGAAGGCTAGCACAGTTCATCAGTTTCTTCTCTGTTGTGGGTTTTCCTTAATATCAGTACTGTCATAGTTTTTGTTAAAATCAATCAGATATACCTTACCATTATGCCAGAATTTCATCAAATAGTGGTAACAAATAGTGGTTGTGTTAGACTAAAATCATTAAAAAATTAGTCAGTAGCATTTTCTCTGTGTGCTCCATAAAATCAGCCCTTGTGCAGATGCTAAATGCTGTCATGGATCGCAGTAAAAATCAAGGGCAAAGCTTCAGTCTAACATAGATTCCAAGACTCCAGAGGGTATATCCATATGCTTTGTTTCATACTGCAAAAACTGTAATGTCAGTGTTCCCATTATGTTTTATCTTTAAGTAATGCCCATCTTTCTCCCATCAGCAAAATCCTGATGGTTAAACAGGTTTCTAATCTCAACTTATTGCATTGTTTGATGTATCTGTGTATCTGCGGGATTTTGGCAGTCAGGGAGCACTTGTGCAAATTACAGTTTTCATTTAGAAATTCCCACAGACTTTGTGAGGGGGACTGTATTCTCCCATGAGTTTATTCCTGATGGTTTCACGAGACCCTATACCACTGTGCTTGAGCTGCCTTAGTTTCCTCCTGGAGGACCATACTTAGCCCCTCCTGGGCCAGTGCACATTCTCTTTCTTCTTGAGGTGCTGTTTAACTATTTGTTCTTTCTTTATCTGTTACTTTAAACCATATTTTAAACCAAAGTGTCTGTCCCAGATACTTGTCATTCTGTCACTTCCTCCTGAAAGATTTTTCTAAATATGCTTTATGACGCTTTACCCTTCCTCATAATGTCTCCATTCGTTGAAGGTAAATGTGGTTTTTATGGGACATCTAGACCTGTGACAATTTTCTCCAAATCGCTTTTAGAACATTTTAACCAATGTTGGTTTATTCAATAAATATGCTGTTGTCGTGAGTGCTTATTGAGTGTATTTTGAGTATAAATTTTAGACCACAAGAGTGCCATTTAAAATTTGAAGTTCCCTTAGAGCCACTCTTTACTAGCTTGCCTACATTGTTTAGGGAGGTACATATTGATGGTTCCTCCTGGTTTATCTGGATACACAGCTGGCTTTAGCTATATGATCAGCTGGATATAAGAAACTCCTCAGTAAATTTGTGCCACAGTGCCTGTTCACCTGAAACTGAGCTATGTCCCATTGATCTAGGTGTTTCTTAATCCAAAGACAAAGGGAATCTTGTAGCTAATAAAGATTCTAGTGGGCAGTGCCTAGCAGTTTGTTGATTTTTCTGATTGTCTGCTCTCTTTTTCCTTTGCTGTCTTATGTTATATCCTTTACAAGTATTAAAGTCTTGAATTTGTAACATGCATGTCTTTTCAATTATTGTACACTGAGTAAATGATGGAAAATTTTGAGAGATAATTGGTTTTAGGCATAACTCTAACCAAGAACTTAAATGTCTCTCTTGATTTTTCAAGTTTTGACTTGAAAAACAATCTCAGAAAATTGTTTTGCTACCCTTACCCTATCCAACAAAGATTAAGATGATGCTGAGTTCCTAGGATAGCAGTAGATATGGTAGTAGACATCCACAAAATATACTTAAGTCTGAATATGCCAAAGAGCTTCCAATAGGTACCCTCAGTAATCATTATGATCTTGTTTAGGTCATCTTTTCTCCTTTGTGGTGAGAAATACTCAGTATTATACTCACTATCCCAATTGGTCTTCATGTGCTATCCCAAAGTAAAAGAAAATCTTTATTCCAGGAATAAGGGGGAAGATACTCTAGGCAGGAAAAAGAAAAAGGAAAAAAAAAACATTAAAAATGCATTTCTGCTACAACAGTCAAATAAAAAGGTCAGGTAGAGAATGAGATATAAGGGCTTATAACTATCAGTGGTAAATATATAAGCCAATCATGTCACACATAAACTGACATTGATTTCCATTTGCTGAGTGTTCTTTCTCTTTATTGTTGTCTTTAAAAGTTTTTATTTAAATTCCAGTTAGTTAACAAACAGTGTTATATTAGTTTCAAGTATAAAATATGGTGATTCAACATTTCCATACAACACTGGTATTCATCAAAACAAATCAACTCCTTAATCCTCTTCACCTATTTAACCCATCCCTCTACCCTTCATCAGTTTCTTCCCTATAGGTAAGAATCTATTTCTTGGGTCTTCTCTCTCTTTCTCTCCCTCTTTGTATCTTTGTTTGTTTGTTTTTTCTTAAATTTTACATATATTGTTACCCAAATCCGCAATAACATGGCCTATCTATAGGAGTTAGGATATATGACATCATACAAATTAAGGCTCAGGACAGCTATTTGGGGATGTCTCATAACAGATCATCACCTAAATTAATAATCACTCGTTGGTTGGGGCACGTGGGTGGCATTCAGTCAGTTAAGTGTCTAACTCTTGACTTCATCTCAAGTCATGATCTCACAGTTTGTGAATTCGAGTTTGAGCCCCCAGTTGGGCTGGCACTGACAGCATAGAGCCTGTTTGAGATTCTCTCTCTCCCCCAATCCCCTGCTCTCTCTCTTTCTCTCTCTCTCAAAATAAATAAATAAACTTTAAAAATATCACACAGTGGCCTCTAATTTTGTTGATGAATAAAGTCTTTTGCATGTATTTGGAAGGCAACAGTTTTTGCATATTACTTCCCCAATTTTTCTGTGATATATAAAATGTGTAAAATGAGGACCAAAAGAAGAAGCAACATTGGAATCATTCTAAGTGTTTATGATGAAGGTTACATTAAGTTCATTGAGATACATACGTAAATAACTCCACGTTGAGAGGCTGTGGACCTTATTTGCTTTGGTTTATAATAATTGGAAAGAATGAGTTTGAAGAGAAACAATGAAATGTGTCAAAAATTGACAATGTTAGATTAATTTTTGTGAATTTATTCATAAGATGGAAAAAAAGGACAGTGAATAATTTACTGCAAAATGTTACATGGATGACATAGAGAAAGAGAAATTAGGATTTAATTTCTTCTCACTAAAATAGTGATATCATTGCATTTAAAGGAGGAGGTAGACTCCAAACCTTATATCATGGCAGGTTTAAAGTCATGATCAATTCTAGGGGCGCCTGGATGGCTTAGTCAGTTAGGCGTCCGACTTTTGCTTAGGTCATGATCTCGCGGTTCGTGGGTTCGAGCCCCGAGTCGGGCTCTGTGCTGACTGCCAGCTCAGAGCCTGGAGCCTGTTTCACTCTGTGACTCCCTCTCTCTCTGACCCTCCCCTGCTCATGCTGTCTCTCTCTCTCTCTCTCTCTCTCCTAGAAATAAGTAAAACATTAAAAAAAAAATAAAGTCATGATCAATTCAAGTAATAATGATTCTTGTGTGAAATATATTTGTCCGCTGGAAATTAAAATTAGGGACTGTAATTCAGTCAATCTTAATTATTTATTTATATATATTTATATGTACATATTATGTATGTATGTATGTATGTATAAAGGTATAAACATATTTTATATAGGTACATTAAAAGCACAGACAGGATTTATTTAAATGCTTCTTATAGCCACTAGGATCCATACTGGACATTCAGCCTCAAATAAAGGGAGATTTTTATAGGTTAAGACTTTCCCCCTTACCAGAATCTACAAATATACCGTATCATCACATGAAGTATTGTTGACTTTTCTCCTTTTTGTGTTCTCCCTTTATTGGCTCCATTTTCATCAGCAATCACTTCTCTTTTTACTTATCACTAATTTTCACCTAGATCTCCTCTTCTCGAGTAGGACTGTAAGGTCTGCAGGGAGACTGATCCATGAAAGAGACAGTAATTGCATCTGGTCAATCCAGGAAGTGATAACAAAACAAATGTAAGTAGTTTAATATGGGTTTATGTCACTTGCAACAAAAAGAGTTCTACCAGATAGAAATGTTCATAAAATTTCTTAAATACTTCACTTCAAAAGCAAAAATCTGGGTTGTCTCTACAAAATTCTTCCTTTCTCAATCTCCCTCATCACAGTAAGTGGTATCCCCTAATTAGTGCACCAAGCCAAAAATCTATGAATCCTTTGATTCCTACTTTTATTCAGGAACTATACAACAAATACTAGTAAAGCTCCTCAGTTCAATGTACAAATATAACTAATATTCATGAACTTCTCTTCTTCTCTACTACGTATACTGTAGTCTAAGACATTTGTGTTTTTAGAAATATGATAACAATCACATATTATTGTAATGCTTTAAGTTCTTCCACGTGTCCTATTATTCTTAGAATAATATCTCATCTCTTTAATTGGATCCACAAGCTTGATCTAGCTTCAACCTACCACCTTGTCATATCTCAAACTATTCTCCCTTTTCATGGTGAATTCTATCTAATCAGACCACATTTTTGCACCTTAGCTCTTAATATTATCTCTTTCTAGAACACGCTGCACAAGCTATGCCCAATTGTCACATGTATAGAGAGGCACAATTCTATTGTATCCATCACTGTTTATTTTCCTTATCAAATTGTGTTTACTTCTCACAAAACACATTTGTTTCTCTATGTGTTGTTGTCTATATTTTTTCCATTCTAATTCAGTCCAGTGAAATCAATATCATATAGTTTGTCCACTATAGTATCTTCTTCATTCCTATGTCAATATCTATGAGCCTAGCCTTATAATAATATCTGTTTATAGATAGGTAGTTAGACCATTATACACACTTACAAACATACATAGATGATGGTAGATCCATAGGTAGATCTCTGTGTATGTGTGTAAGAGATGCTTAAAATTATATGTACATAATTTTTCAAACCTCTTCCAGGTCCCATAAAACATTCTGTACATTTCTGTGATTTCTTTCCAGTCTCTAATGATCTGGGAGGCTACTTGCTTGAGATGACATTCCTACCATATAGAGGAAACTCCTCCATTCATAAATCAAACTACATATAGCCAATAAATAACCTTTTATAGGGTCAAGTCACTGAAAATTTGTGGTTGCTTGTTATAAGCCCAAATTCTAGTTTCACCATATTAATACAGAGTGCTCAATCTACTATACGTCTTAATGACTACTCATTCTGATCATTCTGCTCAGAAAATGGGAAGTTTATTTGATGTTTCTTATTGTCCCACTGAGCATTCATATGTAAACGATTAGTTTATTTAAAAAATTTTTAATATTTATTTTTTTAAGGATTTTTTGAGTTTTATTTATTTATTTATTTATTTTTACAAATAGTTTATTGTCTAATTAGTTTCCACATAACACCCAGTGCTCATCCCCACAAGTGTCCTCCTCCATGCCCATCCCCCCTACCCCCCACATCCATCAGTCCTCAGTTTTTGTCAGCATTCAAGAGTCTATCATGGTTTGCCTATCTCCCTTTCCCCCACGATTTCCCCCCTTCTTCTCCCCCTGTTCCTTAGTTAAGTTCCTCCTAATCCTCCTATACCAGCAAACATATGATATTTGTCCTTCTCTGCTTGACTTATATCGCTCAGCATAACACCCTCAAGGTCCATCCATGTTGCTCCACATGGCCAGATTTCATGGTTTCACATTGCCATGTAGTATTCCATGGTATAGATAAACCACATCTTTTTGATCCATTCGTCCGATGATGGACACTTAGGCTCTTTCCATGTTTTAGCTATTGTGGAGAGTGCTGCTATGAACATTGGGGTACATGTGCTCTTATGCATCAGCATTTTTGTATCCCTTGGGTAAATTCCTAGCAGTGCTATTGCTGGGTCATACGGGAGTTCTATTGTTAGTTTCCTGAGGAACCTCCACACTGTTTTCCAGAGGGGCTGTACCAGTTTAAATTCCCACCAACAGTGTAGGAGGGTGCCCGTTTCTCCACATCCTCGCCAGCATCTAGAGTTCTCTGATTTGGTCATTTTAGCCACTCTGGCTGGTGTGAGATGGCATCTCAGTGTGGTTTTGATTTGTATTTCCCTGATGAAGAGGGATGCTGAGCATCGTTTCATGTGTCTGTTGGCCATCTGGATGTCCTCTTTGGAGAAGTGTCTGTTCATATCTTCTGCCCATTTCTTCACTGGGTTGTTTGTTTTTCAGGTGTGGGGTTTGGTGAGTTCCTTATAGATTCTGGATATTAATCCTTTATCTGATATATCATTTGCAACTATCTTTTCCCATTCCATTGGTTGCCTATTAGTTTTGTGGGTTGTTTCCTTGGCTGTGCAGAAGCTTTTAATCTTGATGAGGTCTCAATCGTTTATTTTTGCTCTTGATTCCCTTGCTTTTGGGGATGTGTCAAGCAAGAAGTTGCTGCGGTGGAGGTCAAGGAGGTTGTTTCCTGCTTTCTCCTCTAGGGTGTTGATAGTTTCTTGTCTCACGTTCAGGTCCTTTATCCATTTTGAGTTTATTTTTGTGCATGGTGTGAGAAAATGATCTAGTTTCATTTTTCTGCATGTTGCTGTCCAGTTCTCCCAACACCATCTGTTTAAAAGGCTGTCTCTTTTCCATTGGATATTCTTTCCTGCTTTGTCAAGGATTAGTTGGCTGTATACTTTTGGGTCCACTTCTGAGTTCTCAATTCTGTTCCATTGGTCTATGTATCTGTTTTTGTGCGAATATCATACTGTCTTGACAGCTTTGTAGTAGAGGCTAAAGTCTGGGATGGTGATACCTCCCGTTTTGGTTTTATTTTTCAGTATTTCTTTGGCTCTTCGAGGTCTTTTGTCGTTCCATACAAATTTTAGGATAGTTTGTTCTTGTTTTGGGAAGTACAATGGTGCAATTTTGATTCGAATTGCATTGAATGTGTAGAGTGCCTTAGGTAGTAATGACATCTTAACTATATTTATTCTTCCTATCCATGAGCATGGAATGTTTTTCCATTTCTTGGTGTCTTCTTCAATTTCCTTCATAAGTTTTCTATAGTTTTCATCATACAGATCTTTTGTATTCTTGGTTAGGTTTATTCCTAGGTATTTAATGGTTTTTTGTGCTATTGTGAATGGGATCAGTTTCTTGATTTCTCTTTCTGTTGCTTCATTGTTGGTGTATAAAAATGCAACCGATTTCTGTACGTTGATTTTGTACCCTGCAACTTGGCTGAATTCTTGGATCAGTTCTAATAGGCTTCTGGTGGAGTCTGTTGGGTTTTCTATGTAGAGTATCATGTCATCTGCGAAGAGTGAAAGTTTGACTTCCTCTTTGCCAATTCTGATGCCTTTGATTTCCTTTTGTGTCTGATGGCTGATGCTAGGACTTCCAGCACTATGTTAAACAGCAGTGGTGAGAGTGGGCATCCCTGTCGTGTTCCTGATCTCAGGGGGAAAGCTCTCAGTTTTTCCCCGTTGAGGATGATGTTAGCTGAAGGCTTCTCATAGATGGCTTTGATGATGTTTAAGTAGGTTCCTTCTATCCCAACTTTCTCTAGAGTCTTTATTAAGAAGGGATGCTGTATTTTGTCAAATGCTTTTTCTGCATCTATCAACAGGATCATATGGTTTTTATCTTTTCTTTTGTTTATGGAATGTATCACATTGATTGATTTGTGAATGTTGAACCAGCCCTGTAACCCAGGAATGAATCCCACTTGATCTTGGTGGATGATTCTTTTTATGTGCTGCTGGATTCGATTTTTAAGGATCTTGTTGAGGATTTTTGCATCCGTATTCATCAAGGATATTGGCCTGTAGTTCTCTTTTTTTGTTGGGTCTCTATCTGGCTTGGGAATCAGAGTGATGCTGGCTTCATAAAATGAGTCCAGGAGTTTTCCTTCGATTTGCTTTTTTTGGAATAGCTTGAGAAGAATTGGGGTTAATTCTGTTTTAAATGTCTGGTAGAATTCCCCAGGGAAGCCATCAGGTCCAGAGCTCTTATTTGTTGGGAGATTTTTGATCACTGATTCAATTTCTTCACTCGTTATGCGTCTGTTCAGGTTTTCTATTTCTTCCCGTGTGAATTTTGGTAGTGTGTGTGTTTTTAGGAATTTGCCCATTACTTCTAAGTTGTCCAGTTTGTGGCGTATAATTTCTCATAGTATTCCCAGATGTTTGCTTGTATTTCTGAGGGGTTGGTTGTAATAAGTCCATTTTCATTCATAATTTTGTCTATTTAGGTGCTCTCTCTTTTCTTTTGGATAAGT
Source organism: Proteles cristata cristata (assembly GCA_017311185.1). Lineage (NCBI taxonomy): Eukaryota > Metazoa > Chordata > Mammalia > Carnivora > Hyaenidae > Proteles > Proteles cristata. Next base: position 84,913 of record JAESUZ010002080.1, on the reverse strand, counting down.
CTAGCGAGAGGTTTGTCAATTTTGTTTAGTTTTTCAAAAAATCAACTCTTGGTTTCATTGATCTGTTCAATTATTTCTTTGGTCTCTATGTTGTTTATTTATGCTCTAATTTTTACGATTTCTCTTCTTCTACTGGGTTAAAGATATTCTTGTTGCTCTGCCTTAGTTCCTTTAGGTGAGCTGTTAGATTTTGGACTTGTGCTTTTTCTAGTCTCTTGAAATAGGCGTGGAGAGCAATGTACTTTCCTCTTAGGACTGCCTTTGCCGCATCCCATAGATTTTGGATTGTTGTGTTTTCATTTTCATTTGTTTCCATATTTTTAAAAATTTCCTCTCTAATTGCCTGATTGGCCCATTCATTCTTTAGAAGGGTGTTTTTTAACCTCCATGTTTTGGGAGGTTTTCCAGACTTCTTCCTGTAATTGATTTCAAGTTTCAAAGCATTGTGATCTGACAGTCTGCATGGTATGATCTGTATTCTTTTATATTTATTGAGGGCTGCTTTATGTTCCAGTATGTGATCTATCTTGGAGAATGTGCCATGCGCACTTGAGAAGAAAGTAAATTCCCTGGCCTCAGGATGTAAAGTTCTAAATATATCCGTCAGGTCCATCTGGTCCAATGTGTCTTTCAAGTCCATTATTTCTTTAGTGATTTTCTATCTGGTTGACCTATCCATTGCTGTAAGCGGAGTATTAAGTCCCCTGCTATTAGCACATTCTTCTTATTAAGCTTGTTTGCGTTTGTGATTAATTGTTTTAAATATTTAGATGGTCCCATATTCGGTGTGTAGACATTTATGATTGTTAGTTCTTCCTGATGGATGGACCCTGTAATTATTATGTAGTGCCCTTCTTCATCTCTTGTTATTGTCTTTAATTTAAAGTCCAGTTTGCCTGATATAAGTATAGCTACTCTGGCTTTCTTTTAATTTCCTGTAGCATGATATATATTTCTCCATCCCCTTACTTTTAATCTGTAGGTATCTCCAGTCCAAAATCAGTTTCTTGTAGACAGCATATAGATGGGTTTTGTTTTTTTATCCATTCTGCTCCCCTATGTCTTTTGATTGGAGCATTCAGCCCATTTACTTTGAGTGTTATTATTGAAATATGTGAGTTTAGAGTCTTTGTATCTTTTGTAGGGTTCATGTTTGTCGTGGTGTCTCTGGTACCTTTGTTCCTTGCAATCTTTCCTTCAGAGCGTCCCCCTCAGGATTTGTTGTAGGGCTGGCTTAGTGGTGGCAAATTCTTTCAATTTCTATTTATTTGGAAAGGTTTTTATCTCTCCTTCTATTTTGATTGACAGGCTTGCTGGATAGAGGATTCTTGGATGCATATTTTTACTGTTTATCACATTGAAGATCTCCTGCCATTCCGTCTGGCCTGCCAAGGTTCAGTAGATAGGTCTGTCACCACTCTGATAGGTTTCCCTTTGTATGTGAGGGCCCTTTTCTCCTTAGCTGCTTTCAAAATTCTCTCTTTGTCCTTGTATTTTGTCATTTTTACGATGATATGTCGTGCAGAAGATCGATTCAAGTTACGTCTGAGGGGAGTCCTCTGAGCCTCTTGTATTTCCACATTTACTTCCTTCCCCAGGTCGGGGAAGTTCTCTGCTATAATTTGTTCCAGGACTCCTTCAGCTCCTTTCCCTCTCTCTTCGTCTTCTGGGATTCCTGTGATACGGATATTGTTGCGTTTGACCATATTGCTGAGCTCTCGAAATCTTCTTTCCTGTTCCTGGATCAGTTTGTCTCTTTTTTTGTCAGCTTCTTGTTTTTCTATAATGGTGTCTTCTACATCACTTATTCTCCTTTCTGCCTCTTCAATCCATGCATTGGAGGCCTCTATTAAGTATCTCATTTATCATATTTTTTAATTCTTCATGCCTATTTTTATTTTCCATTCTGTCTGTAGCCATAGTTTCTTTGATGTTCCCTATATTTTTTTCAAGCCCAGCTATTAATTTTACCATTATTATTCTAATATCTTTTTCAGATATGCTGCTGATATCTGTTTTGAGCAGTTCATTAGCTGTCATTTCTTCTTGGAGTTTCTTTGGAGGAGAGTTCTTTCGTTTCATCATTTTAGTTAGCTTTCTGGCTCTTGTTGGTTTTAGAGACCTGTTAATGCTCTCTGTATCTATGACCGCTGCTGTATCCAAGAATACTCCTTGACTGTCCAGGGCCTAGCCTTTCAGTAGTGGTTTTTGAATGGTATCTCTTGATCTCTCTTGTTGGGACCTTGATTATTTTATTTTCCTATTCGTAGTGATATTTGGGACTCTCCACCTTGTGTACTCTGGCTTGTTTCTTGATGTAGCCCTGGAAAAGAAAACAGACAGACAAACACACAGGGAGCAGGAGCACACAATCGCACAGGCTAATTCAACTAACATGCAAAGTAGTGGGAAAATGAAAAAGTTAAGAGAAAAGATGGAGGAGGGAGAGCGAATAATAGGGAGTATAAAATACATAAACGGGTCAACAAGGAGACAAGAAAAGGAAAAAAGAAGAAAACCGATGGACAAAGAACAGTTTAAGGCAATTAACCGGATTTCCCAGCTACAGTTAAATAGCCGTGTGAATGCAGTGCTGGTTGAAGAGCATAGGGAAAGAGAGAGAAGACAGGGCGGGGCTGAGGCAAAATTGGAAATAGAATGAACAGGCAGAAGGGATAAGAAGCTTTTTTCAAAGAGGTAAAGGGTAGAATATGGTTGGATAGGTGAGAGAGGGATGCTGGAATTATCCAGAGAAACTATATAGTCTAATTACTCCTGAGAGAAAGAGATGAAGATGTCGGTAGGTGTAGAATTTACATCTACAAAATGGACTCGTTGTGATTGTTTAAGCAAGCCAGCGACCAGGGTTAATCAGGTCAGTGTTCTGGGGAAAAAAAGAGAGAAAGGAGAAAGAAGAGGAAAAAAAAAAGAAGAGAAAAAAAAGGGAGGAGGGCACCTCTCAGGCAGGGATGGGCGTGGCGTGATCCAATGCCTCTGGCGGGAGCTCTGCCTTGGTGGTTGTGGGGAGGAGATTGACGGTGCTCTAGTCCCTTCTTGAACCAAGTGCTGCACTTCGCTTTTTTTGGGCCTGTAATTTCCCTGTAGGGGGAGCGCAGCCGAAGTTGGTTGCACTCTTCAACCCAGGCCAGTTCCAATCTCCAAATCCCAGTCCGCACGCCCCGCTGAAATTGCCTTAGACACAGCTTCCCACGCAACCCCCTCGGGGCAATTCCAGGCTCCCTGCTGAGCTCTGGGGGTGGAGTCAGAATCCCTGCTTCCTTCTCTGGGTCGGGCTGGCGCGCATGGGCGGGGGCTTGCCTGCCGTGTCCGCGCAGCCCGAGCCCGCTGGAGTGAGGAAAACCGGGTCCCTCTATGGCTCGTCACCCGAAACACGAACTCACAGGCACATTTCCCAGTTTTTAGCTCTCTACCTTCCCCCTAGAGTTCCAGCCAGCCAGGAGTGCGGACACCCGGTGTCCGCGCTCAAGGCTCTTTCTGGGGCCCAAGCCGCCGGGAGGACAATGGTGGCAGGCGCGCCACCACTCTGAAGTCCTGCCTCCAGGAGCAGCACAAAGAAGCACTTTGTGTGCTCAGCCTCCCCCAGGACCAGTTGGCGTGAGGGGACCTGGCGTGCAGGTATTTGGCAAGTACGGTCTTTCTCTGCTCCGAGCAGAGAGGTTTTTCCCCCAAGCGGAGGTTTTTCTGTCTTGGACTCTCTCCTTTTCCCCTCTCACTCCCGGTAGAGGGTAGAGGGGGATCGCCTCCCACCCTGGAGTCTCTGATCCGGCCCGATTTTATCTTTCCCTGTTTGCACTCATGTTAGAAGTCTTTTTCAGTGGATTCTGCGTTCTTTCTCTCCCAGTCTCTCAGGTTTTGTAAGGTTTCCAATGGCTTCAGATCTTTTCCGTGTGATGTATGGGTGCTAGTGCAAGTACAGAGCTCCTTACTTCTCCGCCATCTTGCCCCCTCCCTCCTACATTATTTTTTGAGAGAGAGAGACATAGCATGAGCCGTAGAGGGACACAGCAAGAGAGGGACATAGAATCTGAAGCAGGCTTCAGGCTCTGGGCTGTCAGCACAGAGCCCAACACAAGGCTCAAACCCATGAACTGTGAGATCATGACCTGAGCTGAAGTTGGACACTTAACCAACTGAGCCACCCTGGCACCTCTAAATGCTTAGTTGAAATTCCTGTTCCCTTTAGAAAGCTTTCTGTAAAATCTCAAGGCAAGAGCCATCTTCCCATTTTATAATTTTTGTATTTCTTTTTTTCATTATTATTATAGTAAGAACACTTAACATGAGGCCTATACTCTTAAAAATATCTTAAGTGCACATTTGTACACTTAATAGTATTATTAACTATCGGCACAATGTTGCACAGCAACAGAACTTATCTATATAACTGAAACTCTAAACCCAAGATCCAAGTATGTATATGGAGACTGGTCAAATTAGAAGGAAAATGATGCATAATTCAAATAGTCATCATGAAAAGTATGTTCAGAGTCCCTCTTCCAAGTACTCTGATTTTTGGCAGACTTTGGTTCTTTATACTTGTAGAACTAAAGTTCTGATTTTCATGCTGTCTGTTGGTCAAGTACTGCTCTTATTCCTAGAGCTGTCCATGGCTCTTTTCCATTTGCCCTCTCTATAGGCCTCAGTTAACAACATGGTTGTTTGCTGTTTTTCAAGAGCGTTAAGAGAATGTTTTTCTCTTTCTCTTTTTCTCTATGCCTTATTCTGATTTCTGTCTCTGACTTTTAAATCCTCTTTTAAAGTGTTCTCACCTGATTACCTGATTAAGTCAAGTACATCCAGGAGAGTCTTCTTTGATTACCTTAAGGTGGACTGATTAAGGACTTTAACCATGTTTGAAAAATCCCTTCATTTTGTCAGGTAACATAACCTGATCATGGGAGTAATATGCCATTGTATTCTCACTCAAATGGAGAGGATTAAATAGGATTGTGTACATCAGAGGACAAGCATCATGAAGCCATCTCGAAATGCTGCCTACCACAATTATTGTGTCACTCTTGTGGTCCTGAATATGCTTACTTTTTTCTCCTTTCTCTATATATGCTTCCTTTGTGTTTATTAAATCTTAGACTTATTTTGGACAAGGTTGGATGCAGATGAAATTTCATTAGTAACCAATATTGGATATAAAACTAAAAAGTGTCTAAAGTTCAGTAAGTGTGTTAGGGAAAATGAATGCAAAGATAGAAAATAAAACAGAAAACTCTACCAAACTATTTCAATGCTCCTGAAACATAATAATGACTTTTGGTCTTATGTATTATTGAAGAATTGTGTACAGACTAGCAAGTACAGAATTTTTAAGATGTTTTTTATATCAGACAGATTAAAGGTAGGGAGAGAGACAGCTGGACAGTTCCCAATCTTCCTATTCTCCTACTTCTATTTCTGGGACAACCTATTTCTACTTCTGAACATTCTTCCTTCAGGAATGCTGTGTCATATGCCAAAGACAATGATAATGAGCTTGGATCTCAGCCCTTCTGGGTCCCTCAGCTACTTTGTAAGTGGTGTGGAGAATAGGGGAGAATAGGGGAGTTGGAGAAGACTGCTCAAAGCAGCTGGGGTATCTTGCATTGTCTGCACAGAAAGAATATAATTCTAATAGGGGTGCCCGTGTGTCACAGTAAGGCCAGTTTTGTATTGGCCTATGTCATCACGTGTTCAGAGGCTAGAACTCATGCTATGTATACACATATATATATATAATAATAGTATTTATATATTTATATATGCATATTGTATTATATTGTCTCTTATTTTATTGAATATAATGCATATTATGATAAATACCTAAATTACATAGTATTTATATTGCAAATATTGTATTGTATTATATATTGTATATATATGTGTGTGTGTATATTTATATATATAGATATATATCTTTGAGCTCAGTGTGAGATTCTAGTTGAAACCAATTGTTATTTTCTATTTATAATTTATATACTATTCAGACTGAAGAATTTTATGATAGTATGTAATTTGGCGTTTTTTTAAATTCAACCAATCATGATTTTAAATACTAGATTTTCCATATTTTTATTATACCTTCTGTTTCTTCCTACATATTGGTTCATTCTCTTTTTTAAAAAGAAATTTATAGTTTATTTATTTTTGAGACACAGAGAGACAGAACATGAGTGGGGGAGGGGCAGAAAGAGAGAAAGGGAGACACAGAATCTGAAACAAGCTCCAGGCTCTGAGCTGCCAGCACAGAACCCAATGCAGGGCTACAACCCATGAACTATCCTGGGTTCAAGATCGTGATGTGAGCCGCAGTCAGACACTTAACCAACTGAGCCACCCAGGTGCCCAAATATTGGATCATTCTCTATGTCTTCAACCATTCGCTTTTGTTCTTTTCCTTTTCTTTTTATTTTGATTACTCTTTTTATTAGACTATTTCCTTGAACGTATTCCCTTTTATAACCAATATCCTATCTGTTTGATGAATATAGTTTTTTCCTCTGGTTTTGAATTTTAGTGGACAAGATATACATTAGAAAGTGTCCCTCCTATGACAAGGATATACTTTGAATGAGAAGACGGCAGTTTCTTTTTCTAGCTTTTTTACAAGATTTACCCACATTTCTATTGATCCAAGTCAAAGGTGGACCTTACACATATATCATAAAACTTCATGACCCAAATCTTATCATTGGAATCAACATTTATTAATTGAATGTATACTTCGTGCCTAGCATCAAAACTTTAAGCCAACGATACTTGAAAGCAGCAGCAGCAACAATAACAACAATGAATGAGGGAGTTTCTCTCCCTTTGTGAAATTTCTTGTTTTATTTGAGGGAAATTAGGAAAGCTAGTTATATACCAAAATAATTTGAGATTCATTTAGGTGTTTAACTAGGTGGTTATTGTGGAGATTATAGGTCACAAAGGGTGTTTATAAAAAGAGAAAATAGTTGTGTGTCACAAAATGGAAATGCCACAACCAGAATCAACTAAATAAATGGTCCAATGCAACTAAAACAATAAGAAAAGAAAGGCATCAAACAGTAAGTGTAGAGATGTTGCTACCTTGAAGCATAATAGGCTGAAAATACACATTCAGGGACTTTTTCAGAAATTCGGTTTTGTAAAAGCTATTTGATTTATTCCAAATCTTTACATCATTTTCCTTGACTCAATTTATTCTCAACAAGAATCCAGATACTGAAGAATAAAGGAAGACAAAAAAATCTTTGTCTGTGCCAAAGAGACAGGTGGACATTTTGTAAGTTCCTGGGAGACCTATTAATAATATCAAGGACACCGTATTTAACAGGGTATTCCTCCTGAGAATGATGCAAGTAAAGACTGGCCAAAACCTTTCATAAAAAATATGGAGATAATAACACACACACGCACACACACCCCAACAACAACACATACACACATCCTTATCACTATCTACACACCACACAAACACATAACACACACATCTTTATCACTACACACATCTCTCTCTCTCTCTCTCTCACACGCACACACACACACAGAATTATCACCATCTACACATCACTCATACACTAAAATCCACACTACACATCACACACATGCCCCTTCGTCCCAAAGAGAAAAAAATAACTGTCTTCAAAATATGCATTTCCTCCCAGTTGTAGATTAAAAGTCAGCAGTTTTGGTAAGTAAAATATATCATTTTAATCCAAAGTGCATTTGTTGCTTTTCATAGGAATTGTATTTTATTTTCTATTTATATAAGAGAGATACAAAGTGTTAACCACTCATTTTGTTATTGTGATTTTTAATGTGGATCTGTAACTGAAATGTCTGTTTGTCTGGATAGATAGAAAGAAAGCACCTTAAAATAAATGGCACAGGCAGGTATTCTATCAGAAGAAGAAATCTTATATTAAACAGATAAATATTATATACCATGCTCTCATGGTTGAAAGATTTAAAAAGCTGTTAGGTCAAGAGGGAATTTACAAACTATAACTCTGACATAGTAAGTGATTTCTTCAGTGTGTCTTAAAGTCCAGAAGAGTTTATGGAAATCCTAGGGAGATGTTTAGGCATGAAAAGAAGTTCAGGTCAAGAATTCCTAGGTGTCAGGCAAAGTGTGACTCTTCGTCTCTTTAACAGCGGTTTCCTAGTTATCACAGTCTCACCAGGAGACTGAGTACTCACCCAGGCAGCTTAGGTTAACTGACTGCAACTGAAGATCTAATGTCAACAAACAGGATCTAAATTCCCAGACTTTCACAAACTAATCTGAGCATAAGAATCATCTTAAACATGTCAAGGCCTAAGAGTCTCTGATTCATTTGAGCTGGGCCAATCCTAGAAATCTTTATTTCTAACAATTTTCCAAGGTAATTCTTCACACCAGATAAGTCTGATCACACTTGAAATAGCTGTTATAATGTGTTTAGGAAAAGGATTATGAAATTAGTGCCTTCACCTAAAATTCCAGCCCTGGCTCTTCCCTCTTTGCTTATTTCTGCCTTACTCCACACTTCACTCATTTTTTTCACTTCTTTCAATCTTGGTGTGACTGTTGATCTGATAGATTGTCAACAGCCTCTCAGACTCACAAAGTTATTAGCAATCTACCTTAAAGAAAATCGACTAAAATTTGATAATGCTGTCTTACGAATCCAATGAACTCCTACCAGATTGTTTTAAAGATGTAAGAGGAAAGTGATGTAGTCAAGACTACTGGAGACTGGAAGGTGTAAGGACATTTCTGTCCAGCCTCTGCATCCCCATCCTATGTTTAGTAAATCTCTCATCTTATTAAATAGAGACTTGATTCTGAGAGAACTACTTTCTAGCCAATTTATAAAAGGGCCCAGGCACATGAATGAAGACTCTCCAGTAAGATCCACCGTTACAGTGCAGGTGGTAGAAAGCACAGAGATGGTGGCTACATCCAACTTCCAGAAGCATCAGGGACAGCAGTCCTGGAACAGCATCCATGTGATCTATGTGCTGGTTATCATTTCTCAGATTCTGAGGTAGATTTCACTGTGTACTAACAGAAAGAAATATACTACTCAAACTTTAGGAACAAAGACATAGATTAGTAATTTCCTCTCAACTTAATTACTCTCTTTCTAGAATCTCATACTTTTCTGTGACATGGAATCTTTGTCTTTTACCTTCTGATAAGTCCCCAAATTGGTTGCCCAAATATCAGTAGGCCTCAATTCATTGTATGCAGCAAGTCATAAAGCTAAATAAGTACTTACTTTAAAAAGAAAATCTCATATATTCAAATAACAAACTGATAAAACAATAGATGATGAAAAAGGATTAACTACTGATGTTATTACTGCTAATAACATTTTTAAAAATTTTTAAGTGTTATTTATGTATGTTCATCATGTTGATTATCTATAGTATTCTGGTTCATTTAAACATTGTCAAGATCATTGCTTATGTGTTTTGCTTTGGATCATGGTAACTTTCTGGATACTTTAAAGAATATAGTGTTATTTCTTTTAATTCTCATTCCCAAATGATTTCAATTTAAATTAAACAGACACCCAACTTGGCAAAGCCTAAAAATGTATTCAAAATAAATTTCAGTAACAAAAATTGATTATGCTGATCCTAGTTCCTTAAGTTACAAATGTAGTAGTTATGGAAAAAAATCTTTTGACATTTGCTATTGGTTTGAAGGGTAAAAACAAAAAGCAAGGATCATTGGTAAATTCACAGACTTCCATGTTCTGCTCACCCAGCAGATTGCTCTGTGTGTTGAGGCAGTACTTCTGGCCTTACTAGTCAGGTCTTCTCACCCAGAGTCTATTGTGTAGACTTGATAGAAATAAACAAACTAGCTTACTAGTTTGTAGACTACAAACAGCATTTACTCATTTGAATGTGTCACACTCATTTTTAGGTGATGATGGTGGTTGATATTGCTACTTCTTTGTATACTAATAATTTTTTTAAGGTTTATTTATTTTGAAAGAGAGAGAAGGCACAAGGGGGGCAGGGAAGAGAGAGGGAAGAGAGAATCCCAAGTAGGATCCATGCTGTCATGTGGTGCTCAACGTGGGGCTTGAACCCATGAACCATGAAATCATGGCCTGAGCTGAACCAAGAGTTGGTCACTGATAAACTCAACTCACTGAGCCACCCTGATCATTTTTTTAGTAACATATTTGTTGGACCAGGTGATATGATCAGATGCACACAGGAGAATATGAGATGAAATTATGTTCTAATTTAGGAAAGCTAAGGAATATAAAATAATGTGTATTCAGGAACCTTCTCTCACTAAGTTGTGCTGTGCTATATTGAGAGTCCAAAGAAGTTTTAATGAATGAGAAAAAATTCTGTGTTCATACAATAATTCACAGATATTTTCCTCAGCATTTGCTTTATAAAAACGCTTAAAATTATTGCATTGTTTTTATTATTGCAAGTCATATTTTGATTATTATTAATAAAGGGCAAGAAGCATTTATCTTCAGATTTTAAAAAAATATTGTTTTGTTTATGTCAGATTTCTTCCATATGGTTTCCAGTGTTACTTTTTTATTACTGTGGTAACTTATTTGTGTTAAAGTGGTTCTGGTGATAACAGATGATTGTCCTATTTAGAAAGACTTTCTCTTCCTTTTTAAAATTTTCTTTCTTCTTTACTTCAACATTGCACTAATAATAGGTCAGATTCTGAGTAGTAAACCAAGATCAGACCTGATTTCTACTTACTCAATGGCTTGGTAACACTAGGGCACTGTTTTCTTGGGTGATAGAGATAATTTAGTAGATTATTTAAATTTAAACGATTAATGAGTTAGTCAAGCTGTGTAATATTTTCTTTCATCTCCAAGGCCATGTATGAGTGTACCCTCCTCAATGCTCCCATCTCAGTGGGCTCAAGGAAATTTCTGGTTATTTGTCATGAGAAAATGATTTACATGTTTATGAATATATTATTTGTAAAGTGCTGTCAGGGGAACATGACACATCAAACCTGAGATAATTTATATATTTTGATAAGAGAAAGTAAATTTATATGCTAAAATCTTTAGTTTGTATAACTTGGACCTGTCTAGGAGAATGTTTGCATGCTTAATGCTTTGTAATATCTTCATTAAAGAATAAAGAAAACTTAGTGAAATGAGAAGGGATACATTGGATGTTACCAACGTCAAACAGTCATGGGGACAGAATAGAATCCAGAAAAGAAAGTAAAGTGGTGACCATGTCTTATTTGCGGAGCTCAGCAGAAATGATATTCTGGGACAAACAGTGGGAGCATTTTCCTACTCTTCTTAGAACTCTGGAGCCATTTGAGAAAACTATCGTCAGATTTAAACTATTATAAATTAATATCTGATTTTTATTTAATTAAACTTGAATAAGGAAATGAAGAGATTTCACTAAAAATTCCTTTCAATTACTGTCTCTTGAAGCTTTCATTCTCTGTTTTTGGTTAAGTCAGGGTCTGCCAAAGAAAAAAGTAGTCTGTCTTGATCTTTGGCCCCAAATATACCTACATGTGCTGTTTATTTCTAAATACCTAGGGATTTCCTGACAGTAGAAAATGTTAAGAAGGGTGAGAAGATATTTTAAGTTTTTGGAAGAAAGAAAGGAAGGTGCTTTATAAGAGAATATTTGACTGGTTTGATACTATGGCATAACTGGAGAGGTCTCCATTATTGTGTTCGTCTTATATACCTTCTTCATCCCATTAACTCTTTTATTTCTTTCTCCCTAGATATAAAATTTCTTCTGGTTATGGCTCCAAAACCTTCTGTGTCATAGTATATAAATATAAATATCAGGTATGTTCATGAATCCTCTGCCAAATTGTGCTTGTATGCTAGTATTAATTTATTCTTTCTCCCTCTCTAAATTATATATATAAATTTTTGTGTATATAATTTTTCTTAGTAAAATGTCAATATTTTTCATTGGATTTCAAATGTGTTCATAAACTAAAATCAAATTTAAACTTAAGTCCTGTGGAAATTGTGAAGAATCTACATGTCACCTACCTATATAACTTAGAAATGATGATACTTGCAGTTGAAAATTAAGCTTGTAGAATGGTATAAAATGTACATATGTGGAAATATGTAATCTTAAAGAAATAGAAAATTTCTTAGGCTGGAATAGAACTTAATGAAACTTTTACAAATGTAAGAAAAGGATAGGTCTTTTGAATGGTACATTGGTGTGCCCAGTACCAGCCTGCCCAAGACCTTAGATGAAGAGCTCCATCCCCTAGATGCTAAGTAGAAATAGATGTGAGAAGCCATAGACTGGACTGTACAATTAAACACTTTACTCATGAAACAACTTTATTTTGCCAAACGTGCGCGCGCGCGCACACACACACACACACACACACACAAACTTTTGTCACTAAAAAATTTCTCCAATGATCAATCTTATGTAGTAATTGATCCTTTTTTTTTAAATGTTTATTTTTGAGAGAGAGAGAGAGAGCGAGAGAGAGCACTAGCATGGAAGGAGCAGAGAGAGTGCGACACAAAATGTGAAGCAGGTTCCAGGCTCCAGGCAATCAACACAGATCTTGATGTGGGGTTCAAACCCAGGAACTGTGAGATCATGACCTGAGCCAAAGTTGGAAGCCTAACCAACTGAGCCACCCAGAAGCCCAGAAGCTCTTTAGTAATCAGCCTTCTAAACAATATTATTTTTTTAATTTTTTAATGTTTATTTATTTTTGAGAGAGAGAGAAAGAGAGACAGAGACAGAGAGGGCATGAGTGGGGAAGCAGCCAAAAGAGATGGAGTCACAGAATCTGAGCCAGGCCCCAGGCTCTGAGCTGTCAGCATATGGTCTGACATGGAGTTTGAACCCATGAACTCTGAGATCATGACCTGAGCCAAAGTCAGATGCTTAACCAACTGAGCCATCCAGGTGTGCCTAAAGAATATTAATTTTTTAAAAATGTTTTATTTATTTCTAGGAGAGAGAGAGAGAAAGAGAGAGAGAGACAGCGTGAGCAGGGGAGGGTCAGAGAGAGAGGGAGTCACAGAGTCTGAAACAGGCTCCAGGCTCCGAGCTCCGAGCTGACAGTCAGCACAGAGCCTGACGCGGGACTCGAACCCATGAACCGCGAGATCATGACCTAAGCAAAAGTCCGACGCTTAACCGACTAAGCCACCCAGGCGCCCCAACAATATTAATTTCTTAAACCTGTTGAAGCTGGAGTCCATTCCTACTGAGAATGCATAAGGGTTAATCTCACCTTCAGGCAACCAAAGATATCCAGCCCCCCTGTGAAAGACCTGGCTTTTGTGGAGTTCATTTCAACCTGCAAGACCTTCCTGGAGAATAAGCTCTTTAACGTAGCCATATGATTTAGCCAGAATCACTTGCTCATGCAAATTATTCACTTAAACATTCAACAAATATTGTTTGAGCATCTATCACTGTGAATAGGTGTTACATAATTGGGGATACAAAATTAAGATTAAATAAAATATGTACAGTCTGTGGGCATGTCACTTGGAGTTTTCCCTTATCTATTTCTTAATGTCCCAGTTGAAGAAAAGACAAAATGATGATTATAGTTAAATAGTGTGTTCTGATTATTTTTGATCTATGGGGGACAAAGAAATAATTATATTCATTTTGTTTATATTAAATAATATTTATACAACTACATTTTGATTAAAGAAACTGAAGTAATATTTTAAATGTTAATTTTTATGGATTTTTTAAAATGCAAGAGCCATTTATCTTTGTTCACAATAAACAATTGGCAAAGAACAGAAACCCTAAAATGTAATTTGGAAGGTATGCTATGAAATCCTTCTTTCCTACAAATAGTTCCTACACTACTTGATTGAAAAATGAAAAATATATATATATAAGCAATAACTGGTCAAGGTGAGTTCAGATAATAAAAAAGCAATTATATATTTTAGTTGCTTAATATACCATAAGCACTAGTTAGCTAGATAATTTTTATATTTATAAAATTATTCTTTATAACCTTAGAATCTAAAGTTCAAAGAGAGAGATGGCTGTTAAAAGAGTGAATATTAATTTTATTATTCCTTTCCCTTGATTATCCTCATTCCTGGTTATTAAGATCATTATTATTTCATTATTATTTTAAATAGCTTCTATAATTTACTCATTGAACTACTAGATAGATAAAATATAAGATGACTTTTCAGCTCAGATTCCACTGAAAATTATTCTGCATTAATATAAACAGTTACAGAAGCACTTATGATTTACATTGTTCTCTAAAGAAACATATTACCTTCTTTACCAATGTAAGACTTGCCACCATTAGTTTATTTCAGATTCTATTCTATCCTTTCTGTTGGACTTCTTGAGCAAATAATTTAAAATATTTACATCTCATAATATTTAAAAAGTACTTTAAATTTTATTTGCCATTTTTATTTTAACAATGACTCAACACTAATTATGTGGTATGCCTTTCTAAAGTACCATTCGGATATTCCTAAGCATTTCCATTGAGCTCATCCTGGAGAAGATATGTTTTTTTGTTACACATGTATCCAGTTAGCTTAGTTCAAGTCATTGAAAATCACTATTTTGAAAATATAATTCTATGAACATTTTCTTTTTGTGTTTTCACTAAGCTCCTTTAAATTTTCTATTTTTCTCTAAAGGATTATTGACCAGAAGAAATTATCAGGCAAGGGTTTGTGTGTATTATGCATTCATTGTTCTTTCTGCACAGTTTCTTGATTACCAGATAAATATTGGTTCCTGTCTTCTCTGAGCACCTTTCATCCTCCGCAGTATAATTTTATGTTAAGGTTTAGAGACGCCACAATTGAATAGCATAAATCTACTAATTATATCATTTAAGCTTTGACTTTCTTTTTCAGCCTGTGTTAAAGAAGGCCTTTCCCCATTCTGCAGTCTAAATTTAAAATCTAGAAATATGACCAGATGTTCTCATTAAGGATTAAATGAATACCATGCATGTATATCATTTCTTTCTTACACATAATATGCCGTGCAATTTTAGTTTTAATTAAATATGGATTTTGTTACTTAGCTCATTCTCCAGATAGCTACACTAACCGTAGTAATATTCTTAGTATTCTCCAGTGCCACTGAATTTTTATAGAGTCACTGTCTCACTGTGAAATCTTAGCTAGATCATTTATGATTTCTTCGCACAATGTGAGAGCTCCTAAAATAAATAATACCCTGCAAAAGGGAACCCTGTAAGTATTAGCATGGGGTAAAATTAATAAGATTTATAAAATACGTATATTATGATTCAGACAAAGTAAGATATTAGCCCATCTCCTCAAGGTATTTTTATAATATGTTCTAGTATGAACATAATGACATAAAACTTGCTCAGGCTTCAGTGTACACCTGTAAGGTACAGAATAAAGTAAATCCAGGGCGCCTGGGTGGCTTAGTCGGTTAAGCATCTGACTTTCGCTTAGGTCATGATCTCGCGGTTCGTGGGTTCGAGCCCCGCATCAGGCTCTGTGCTGACTGCCAGCTCAGAGCCTGGAGCCTGTGTCAGAGTCTGTATCTCGCTCTCTCTCTGGCCCTCCCCTGCTCAAGCTGTCTCTCACTTTCTCTCCTAGAAATAAATAAAAATATTAAAAAAAAAAAACAGAATAAAGTAAACCCGAGTTCATTGAGACAACTTTAGTTACTTATTATTTTTTTATAAAGTTATTACAGAGTGTCAGTCATGTGTCTTGCATTGTGTTGAGAGGTGGATTATGAAATGAGAGGACGTATATATTGCCCTCTAGTGTGAAAATAGGCAAAACAAATAAGCAAAGGATATTATCATTATTAAAGTAGATGCACATGCAAAGTATTTACAAAGTTGCACAGGGAATATTAACTAAGCTGTTGTTGAAAACACCCTTGGACTTTTGCCATATGGATGAGCCAATAGAAAGGAAAACATATTAGCCCAGAGAAAAGAGACAATCTAGCAACCGGTGTTAATGAAAGAAGTGGGAACTTTGGGATCACATTTTCTCGGCTCAAATACAACTCCACAAATTACTGAGAACTTGAGAAAAGTTATGTTAACTCTCTATATCTCAGTTTCTTCATTTGTTAAATAGAAACTTCATCATAGAGTGATTAGAAGGATACCATTAGTCAATCTATGCAAAGAGCTTAGGATATTGTCTGCTTAAGTGTTTGCTAAATAAAGCTAGAAAACTTCAAGTTTTCTGAAATATAAAGCTTAATAAATGAATTGAGATAAAGAAGCTAGATAATAGTCATTTTATTTATTATTTTAAAATTTTTAAATGTTTGCCCTTATTTATTTTTGAGAGAGAGACAGAGACAGAGAGAGAGAAAGAGAGAGAATCCCAAGTAGTCAGTGTAGAGCCCAATGTGGTGCTCAAACCCATAAACAGTGAGATCCATGACCTGATCTGAAATCAGGAGATGGATGCTTAACTAACTGAGCCACCCAGGCGCTCCTAGAAAATAACCATTTAAAAAAGTTACATGGAAAAGATATTTTGAGCAAAGGAGTAATGTAGAAGATTAAAGGTGGTTCAAATTATTTGTCATTTCTCCCATTTGAGAAGTGGAGTCTGTTAATTCTACTCCTTTTAAATGTAGGCTGGTCTTAATAACAATATTGATGTAAAGAATATGGCAGGAATAATATATCGGTTGCTGGGCCCATGCACTAAGAGACTGCCAGAATCCACTTCACATTCCTTGGAACACTTTGTATAGTAGCCTAAGCCTCCCCATATGAAGTCTGACTCTGTAGATGAGACCCCTCATAGATACTCTTCATTATTTTAGCTGGCCCCAGTCTTTCAGTTGTCTTTCAGGTGCCTACTCAGGCACCAGACATGTGAGTGAAGCTGCTTTGGATCCTACAGATCTGAACATCTGCCTCAGAACAGCTTACAGTGAACTCCACCAATATTACATGGAAGAAAGAATTCATCCCTGCTTAGAATTCTGGGCCAGTAAAATCATGAGACATTATAAAAATGGCTGTGTTTTAAGTGATTGAGTTTTGGGGTAGTTTGTTACTCTTCAATAAATAATCTAACAGGAAAAAATGACAAAGTAAGATTTTTATATTATAAAGATCCTTTTGGCCTTTGTGATTGTGTGATAGTAGGGAGAACATAATAACTACCATTGAGTCTGAAAACTGTAGAATGGTAAGGAGATTTTCAGACAAATCCAAAACAGAGATTGCAAAGGCCTAAGCTAAATCAGTTTTATAAATATGAAAAGAAAAGGTGTTACTCAGTTAAAATTAAAGCTTATCTTTTTTAAAAAAATGTTTATTATTAAGACAGAGTATAGGTGCATGCACTAGCAGGGGAAGGGCAGAGAGAAGGAGACAGAGGATCTGAAGGAGACTTTTTACTGAACTCAGAGAGCCCTGTGTGGGACTCAAACTCACAAGACTTGAGATCTTGACTCAGGCCAAAGTCAGAGGCTTAACTGACTGAGCCACCCAGGTACCCCTAAAGCCTTTCTTTTCTTCATATTTTCCTTTTGCCTCTAGGCTTTCCTCTCATTGAGTAGATAAGGTTTAGGAAAAGTGAATCAAGTGACCTGAAATGGAATTCAACACAGTAAGCTAGAACATCAAAGTTTATTTCCTGTGCTCCAAGACAGTCCTTGAAGAGAAATGTTCTCTTGATATTTGTTTATTTGTTGATTTTATAGAGATATAAACATACATGATGTAGATGTAGATGTAGACATGCCAGGGATCCTAGAAGAATCAGACTATAACATTTACATCACAAACCATTGAGCAGGGAAATACAAAAATGACTTAAGACCTTTCTGGGGCAAAGTGAATATTCCTTTTGAGATGAGTATTCCTTTTGAGCATTCCCGGGTGAGCCTAACAATGCACATTACTGGGATTAAACTCTAAAGTAGGAAGCGGTCTGTATCATCTTTCTTTTCTTCAAGTCTTTTGGCCAAGACCAATAGTTAGAATTCATTTAATACCTTAACCTAGTATAAAGACACTGAAACAATCACTTCGAACTAAAATAATCATTTCAAAAAATTTCAATAGATTAATATCTCCAGCCACAATTTTCAGGTTGAAAAGTATTGCCATCAGAGTAAATAAATAAGTAAATAAGTAAGTAAATAAATAAATAAATAAGATACATTTAAAAGTTCTGAAAATAGGGGCACCTGGGTGGCTCAGTCAGTTAACCGTCCGACTTCGGGTCAGGTCATGATCTCACGGTTCGTGGGTTCGAGCCCCGTGTCAGGCTCTGTGCTGACAGCTAGCTCAGAGCCTGGAGCCTGCTTCAGATTCTGTGTCTCCTTCTCTCTCTGACCCTCCCCTGCTCACGCTCTATCTCTCTCTCTCTCAGAAATAAGTGAAAACATTAAAAATAAAAGTTCTGAAAAGAAACAACATTTCCGTGAATATAGCCAAGGGAAGTTGAAAGCCTTTTGAAGAATGTCTGCATACAGCCTGGCATCAGTGCAATTGAACATTTGTTTCTAGAACATGTGTCAAGGTCAATAAGAGAACTTCCCAGCTTAAAGTGGCAGAAGTGCCACAGCTTTTGGACCCCCTTCTGTGCGGGATGTGGACATATTATAGAATGAGTAAGAAGATATAATTTCTAGGCCCTGAATGAGCAGGATATAGATTGCCTGTATGAGCAGTGTGAGTGGACATCATGTCAGGACCCAGCCCCTCCTGTGAATGCTAAGAAGCCATGCTCAATGACCGGCTACATCTCAGTAGATGCCAGTAGAAGAGGTCAGATAAGAGAGGGACAGTGACATATCTTTTCTCCATAATGCCAGATTGATTAAAAAAAAAAAATTCTTACTTCCTTTTCCAGAACTTTATATTAGTTTGGGAGTATGAGGATATTATATAATTATATATAAATGTCCCCACTACACTCCATAGAAATGGCTTTCACTGGGGTCACCAATGACTTCCTCATTGCCAAATATAATGGGCAATATTGTATTTCTTTGTTCTTTTCTTTTCCTTTTTTTCTTTCTTTCTTTTTTTCATTTTTGGGTACTCTGTAGAATGTACCACTATTAATTCCTCTTCTTGAAGACTTCACCATTGGTTTTCATAATGCAAGCATTTTTGCCCCCTTTCATGTCCTGGGATATCAATGTCATTTATGGAATCCACTCTTTGCCTGCTTCTAGAATGTGGGAAGAACCTGTAACTCATTGTCAAACTTAATTCAGGGCCACCCATTACCTGTATGCTGATGATGATTCTCAAGTCTATATGTCCAAGTCAGATCTCTTACATGATCTTTAATCCAATATATATAAAAACTATGTAATATCAATACTTGAAATTCACAGAGCACCTCAAATACAAAATATCAGCAGTAACCCACTATTATACTTTAAAACTTATTTGCCCTGTCTCCAGTTTATACACCTATCTTAGAGAGTGGACGTACCATTCAAGCATTTTCCCAAGTAAGATTTATGAAGGAGAGTACAGATTCTTGATTTCCCTTACCAACATCTCCTCTATGTCTTGTTAATGTCTGGACTCTCAATGCTCACATAAGGCAATGTTAACACTGTGCCACCTTAACCTTAAAGTCCTTCTAGAAAATTCATCAAAGAAAGGTAAAAGTTGAATATTAGTAAATGTGAAAAGGTATGTTGGTGCTTTCTAGACAATCTCTATTCAGAAAACATCATCTATTGTTAGTAATTTTGAAAGAGAATCTACATTAAACTAAATGTAAGAGTCTACATTAGTGTGTAAGCACATGGAGATATGGATCTTCTATTGAAACCAAAACAACAACAATAAGAACAACAACAAAAAAGAGTAAAACATCTCTAAACTTATTGGGAAATTGCCAGAATACTAGTATTGAAGAAAGAGCTTAGTTTATAGGAAATGAAGCAACAATCCAAACAAAAATAACAAAAAGTTAAAAATAAATCTTTCCTTGACACTGAAACAAGATTTTCAAATCAAGAAATAAGTTAAATGTAAAAAATTTAAGTGTCATTAAGGAAAGATATATGTATCATAGGATTTATCTTTAAAAAGTTTTCTTAAATCATCTTTGAGTATGCTTATTAAAGCTTAATATGAACTTGAACTAACTTTGGGTATAAAGTTGCATTCTAATATCTAATACCTTAGGACTTACCCACTGCCATCTGGTGTCCCTGTTATCAAATTGCAATGGCAGCTCCTTAGACTAACACATTTCACCTCCCAAGAGTTGAAATTGCAGAAATAAATATGCAAGGAGACAAGTTTGACATTAAACATTCTACCACACTGAAAAGCATTATGAGTTGAAGCAAAGACAGACAATGAAATTATTTTCTTGTCGTGCTTTACAATGAGGCACCAGCTCAATGAAGTAACATTTATGTTACTGAAAGGTAGTGGCACAGTAAATCCTACCTCATTGCCAATAAACTGAAGATCAAAACAATCAACCAAGCTCCACTGGTAATAAATTGAAAGTCAGTGGAGCACAAAATGTATTACTGTTGGAATTAATTTTGGCACTAAATGGGTTGCTGAGTTTTCCCCTTTTCTTAAGACAAATCAACCCCAAGCAAATAGTTAATAGACTGTTGAAACGTAAATTCAATGTGCTCACAGTTCTCTGATGAAATTTGAATTTTATATTTGATTTCTGAGAACAATATAGTTATTTTCTATGTACTTTGGAGGAACTTTTATAATAGTTTCATGATAACATTGCATCTTAAAATGTCCATTGGACTACAAATAGAATTTTTTCATGCATTTACCAAAAAGCTCTTAGGGCAAGCAGTCAATCCAATCATTGATTAGAATAAGTTGGATTGATATTTTGTGGACTTTCATGACTTAAAACTTACTAACAAAATTGGAGTATGTCATAGGAAGTTGTTTAGATGCTGAGAAAATTTATAGCATACAATATGGTGCCAAATGAAGGAAGCTGCCATGTTTTAAGGGTACTCTGATATGTGTAGGAATGAGAGCGCTTACCTCGTATAGGGTGCTGAACCTAAAGATTCTGGATGGGAATTTCAGAGATGAGGCAAGTTCACGGCTCCCCTGCTAAAGGTTATCATCAGAAATAATTTCTATGGTTTGTTACCAGACCAGGAAAATATTTTCATTTACTAACTCCACTCAGAATGAGGGGCCTAACTTGTTCAAGATCATCTGGTGGCAGAATCAGAAATTTGCCTAAATCTCCTAACTCACACAAAGGTTTCTTTTAACTACAATGCCTTTTTTATTCAGACTTTCAATCTGAGGATATCTTAAGCATTTAGTAGTACTTGGCTTATCATAATAAGATTTATAACAAATATAATTTGACTTTAAACACATTTTTTTCTCATCATCTGAAGCTGAATCTGTTGCCTGTAAGCCTTCATAATTCACAGAAGAGATTACTACTACCATTATATAAATCCATTTGAAAATATATATGATTTTATTTCTTCCTGTGGACCAAGTTAGACCTTCTCCTTAATCTGTAGGGAGTTGACTTCCATTGTTACACAAAGAGGCCACTTCATAACAAAATAGTTATCCTTGTTAGTTATAGAAAACAAGGTTTATTCATCTGCTGATAATGGGTACCACATAAATAATCCTTGTCACGGTTATTCTAAAAAGAAAATAGTATGTTAGTTATCCTCAGAATCCAAATGTTATGCCTCAATAAAGTAGACAAAATACATTCTGCACCTACAAGGTAGAAATTATTATTCTGGGGTTTTGTTGACTTAGTAAAATTACTTTCTGAGAATGAATCTGTATGCTTGTGTTGGTTTTGATGATAATGACGATAATGCAACCAATGATAAGCTGAATTTATCTGAGAACATGTAGATGAGTTTCCTTATTTTCACCTTTGTATAAAGTTTTCACTCAATCACTTCAACCAATCAATAAACAAATTCCAGAAATCATATAAAAATATTCCTATTAACTGATAAATACTGGCAAATATTAGTAGATATTATAATTGTTTATAAGAATTGTAACCATTTTACATAATTTTTGAATCATTTATTTTGAAGAAATAAGAGATATTTATATATAATGTTATGCTTTTTAAGTATTAAAATTTTTTTTTTTTTGCTTTTTGAACCTCTACATAATCCAACTGTAAATGTTTTAGGGGAGTGAAAATGACGAGCCTAAGAATTCTCAGAAATCATACAGGTAATGCCAAAGGGCATTAAAAAGCAAATTGACTGCTATTGAAATGAAAGCCTAGAATGAATGAAACTGAACAAAGAAATTGAAAAATGGAGAAGGGGATTAGAGATGAGATGAAGAGCACATTGTAAAAAGGTTAATCAAATGAAATACTTGATTTGAATAACCAAGAAGATATAATCAAAGTGGAAGGGCACACATAGAAAAACAGTGTTATGACTGTGACTGTTACAACAAACTTATATTCTGTTCTCATAGCACACCTATTTGGCATTTCCACCTGACACACACACAAAAACTGTGTATTATGTCCTAGAAGCCATCAACAAATCACTTTGACACACCCTACTTGCACATTCCTAAACCTATATTTGATCACTTTTCTCTCTCAGGGGTGTGAACATTGTACTCTTTAAGGGTCATGCTTGAACAACAAATTAGTGTGCTTACAAAGAAAATATAAATTGATTATATTTTTAAACTTTTATATGTGCCCATTCAAATTTGCTGGCATGGCATTTGTTACCCTGGGTACAGTTGGTCATAATCTTATATTAAATACAAGTACAAATGTATAGAATTCTAAATAGTATTCTCTGGTGTTCTGATAACACATTTCAATTCCTCCTCACCTAAGATCCGTTGATATGATATGATAGCATACCTTAGCAAAGGTAGTTATAGAAAAATCCTCCATTCAAATGCCTTTCTCCCAGGTTTAGTAAATCTCTGTATTAATTTTTACTACAGAATAGGTCCAAGGATGAACTATATTTTTTTTTAGTTTAATGTTATTATTTGCATGAATTACTTAGTCATGTCATCTGTCATTCTTTTGCATTCTGTGCAACAAATTGGATTTAGGCAAGCAACAAGTTTTCACTTAAAAGTTTGCTCTTATCCAATGAGTGGCAAAAATGTTGACTTCCTTTATTAACCACCAGAGCATTAATTACTTCTCTCTTTCCATAATATGTAAAGAGTTCTTTGTCCATGTGTTATTTCTGCACCATAATCAATATTCCTATCTGATGAAGAGCATTTATCAATGCTGTTTCCTATCTTGAAATCATGAATGCTCTTCCTTACTTGCTCCTCTTACTAGCCACATCCTAGGGTCTCAGTTAAAAACAGATCCTTGAGTTATTAATTGACATGACACTTATATTATAGTATATTGTGGTATAATAATTCACTGATAACAGTATTTGAGAGTTCTTATTATTACAATTTTTCATGCCCAATATCATGGGATCCCCATATGGATATATTCCCCTCCCTCAACAATTTTAATAGAATATATTGTAGATTGGTTAAATATGGTTCCTATTCCAATAGCCTCAATATTTCCTGGAGGTATAAAGAGCACAAAGCTTAAATAAAACAAATTAATCACTTGGTCATTATGTATCACACCCATTGGACACATACACACATACATTTACACGTACACACTTATCTACATTTTAGAGGAAAAGAAGTAATACATAAATAAATGAAAACTGAACCATATCATCTTAAATGGTAAATTCAATGAAAACACTAAAACCAAGTAATATGCTAGATAGCGATTGGACAGAAAGTAATTTGAATAAAATGCTAAAGAAAGCTTTTAGGGAGAAGTTGTTATTTTGTTAAAACTGGTACCCTACCAAGGTCACTAAGACAAAAATATGATGACAAAGCATGTCAGATTAAACAAACAAGTTTAAAATGAATATATACATGACAAAATACATATTAAGCAAGTAATCAAATAAATTATAAATAATCCAAAGTAGGAGTTCAATCTTCTTTGGCACTTAATCCCTTTATTGTAAAGGGATGTACTTGCTTTTCAACCCATCTGGAAATAATATGTGAATCTATGCTTTCTGAGTATAATAGAGGTATTTTAGCTTTCAGTGTACAGATTAGAGTCTGTCCTTCCATTTCTGAATTTGGTCCTAAAAAAGCTGTGGTCATTCCCATTTTTGCTTATTTAGCTCGTGTGTACTATCATGTTACCACTTTTCTATTGTTTCTTCCAAGTTGCAGTAACCATGAAGTGTCTGGGAGTGCTCCCAGTTGAAGAATTTTCAGGTCTCATACCCTTAACCTAGTGCAATTGTCATTATAACAGACACCTTGTTGTAGTCACATGTATCCACCTCTTTACAAAAACAGAAAACTATACACCAAGATATTTTATGGAATAAGATACAAAATGCTTAACAAAATATTACCAAATATATAAAAGCAATGTATGAGTAAAATACATCCTAAGTAAGTAAGAATTATCTAACAAATAAAAGTTTATTTCAACACATGAAAATTTTACTGTATCAACACAGAGGGAGAAAACACAATTATCCCAATAAATGAAGTAAAAGTATTTGAAAAATTTGACCTTCCATTCATGCCAGAATTCTCATTGAACAATCAATAGAGAGTAACTTCCTCAAGTTGATAAGTTACATCTACAAAACATCTACAGACAATACCATATTTAATGAATAAAGACTGAATTTTGTCCCCAAAGCTCTGGAAGAAGAGAAGGATATTTGTTCTCACCAGTTTTATTCAACATTCTTGTGGAAAGCCTGTCCAGTGCAATAAAGGAAGTAAAAGAAATAAAAAATAAACAAATTGGAAAAAAAGAAATAAAAATAGTGCTTTTTAACAAAAATCATCATCTATTTTTTAAAATCCTATCTAAATATCTAAAAAAATTCTACTAGAATTAGTGAGTTCAACAAAGTTACAGGATACTAGATTAATATATATACATACATATAAATCAAGGATATTTTTATACATTAGCATTAAACAATTAAATATAAAAATAAAACAAATACAGTTTACAACATCATCAATAAAATAAAATACTTAGGGATAAATAAAGGCAGAATTTATATGCTACAAACTATAAAAACACTTATGAGAGATATAAAGAAAACAAAAAAATGAGGTTACATACCATGTTTATCAGATTAAGTAAAGATTTATTACATAAGGGATAATTTTTTGTATCAATAAATTGGTTGAGATTAATGTTAAAACCTCTTGTATTTGTAAGACATTGTTTAAAAAGAGAGAAGAAACTATAGGTTGAGAGAAAATATTTTAAAAATACATACCCAGAACAGAACTTGTATCCGGAGTATGTAACAATCTCTTACAACTCATTAGTATGAAGACAAATACTCCAATTAAAAAGGGAAAAATATTTTAACAAATACCTCATTAAAGAACAGTATATATGGCAAATAGATCGGTGAAAAGATAACCAACAGCATTAGCATTAAGGAAGTAGAAATTAAAATCACACTGAAATACTTCTGGAATCTTTAAATTTTATTTTATTTGTAAATATTATTTATTGTCAAGTTGATTTCCGTATAACACCCAGTGCTCATCCCAACAAGTGCCCCTTCCATGCCCATCACCCATTTTCCCCTCTCCCCCATCCCCATCAACCCTCAGTTTGTTCTCAGTATTTTTATTTTATTTTTTAATGTTTATTTTTAGAGGGAGAGAGAAAGAGAGAGAGACAGCGTGAGCAGGGGAGGGTCAGAGAGAGAGGGAGACACAGAATCCAAAACACGCTCCAGGCTCTGAGCTGACTGTCAGCACAGAGCCTGACATGGGGCTCGAACTCACAAATCGTGAGGTCATGACCTGAGCCGAAGTCAGACCCCCAACCGACTGAGCCACCCAGGCGCCCCGTTCTTAGTATTTAAGAGTCTCTTATGGTTTGCCTCCCTCCCTCTCCTTAACTGTTTTTCCCCTTACCCTACCCTATTGTCCTCTGTTAAGTTTCTCCTCTTCCACATATGAGTGAAAACATATGGTATCTGTCTTTCTCTGCCTAACTTATTTCACTTAGCATAATACCCTCAAGTTCCATCTACATTGATACAAATGGCCAGATTTCATTCTTTCTCATTGGGAATGGCTAAATTTTAAAATAAGACTGACAATACCAAGTTCAGGCAAGTATGTGAAGCCACTGGAACTTCCATGCACTGCTAGTGAGACTTTAAAATGGTATAACCACTTTGGAAATTGATTTGTAGTTTTTTATTAAGTTAGATATACACTTAAGCATATGACCTACTGAGTCCACTCCTATTTATCCAAATATATGAAAACAGATGTCCATACAAAGAGCTTTAAAAAAGAATATTTTGAGGTACCTGTTGGTTAATCATCAGTTGGTTAAGCATCCAATTCTCAGTTTTGGTTCAGGTCATGATGTCACAGTTTCATGACTTTGAGCCCCATGTCAGGCTCTGTGCTGGCAGAGGGTGTTTGGTATTCTCTCTCTCCCTCTCTCTCTGTGCCCCTCCCTGGCTCATGCTGTCTCTGTCTCTCTAAAAATAAATAAACACACTAAAAAAAAGAGTATTTATAGCAGCTCTGTTCATATTAGACAAAACATGGTAAAAATTCAAAAGTCCATCAACTGGTGAATAAATAAGCAAATTGTGATACATAATTCAAACAGAATACTACTTGTCAATAAAATGGAACAAACTACTAATACATCCACAACATGGGTAATTCAAATGCACTATGCTAAGTGAAAGAAACCAGATATAAGAGGCTACACACTGTATCATTTCATTTATATGACATTCTAGAACAGGCAAAAGTAAAGGAACAAAATCAGATCAGTGGTTGCAGGGAAACTGTTGGAGAGCATGACTGGTTAAAAGAGACCTGAGTAGACTTTTCTGAGTGATAAAATTTTTCTATAGCTTGGAGTGCCTGGGTGGCTCAGTCAGTTGAGTGTTGAACTCTTGATTTATGCTCAGGCCACAATCCCAGGGTAATGGGGTCAAGCATTGCCATCAGTCTCTGTGCTAAGCCTTAAGCCTTCTTGAGATTCTCTTTCTCTTCTATTCTTCTAACTTGTTCTCTCTCTCTTAAAAATAAAATCTGTAGCTTGATTCTGCTCGTGGTTACATGACTATTTAAATATGTATTGGGGAGCCTGAGTGGCTCATCAGTTAAGAATCCAACTCTTGATTTCAGCTCAATTCATGATCTCACATTTTCATTAGTTCAAGCCCCACATGGGCTCTGCACTGACAGAGAGAAGCCTGCTTGAGATTCTCCCTCTCCCGCTTTCTCTGCCCATCTTCCGCTTGCACTTTCTCAATATAAATACATAAACTTAAAAAAATATGTATTGTACATTCATTGTACATTTAAGAAGGGAGAGATATAAATTATACTTCATTGTATTGTCCATTTAAAATTGATGAATTTGATGGTATACAAATTTTAGCTTGATAAATATGATTCAAGGAAGAAGAATGGAAGAAGGAAAAGAAGGTAAGAGAAGGAGGGAGAAGAAGAGGAAGAGGAAAAACTGATAATATTGAAATTCAGACTGTAAGATCCAACATACAGAGAACAGGTGTTTTTGAAGAAGGAAACCAAAGCAAGGAAATTGAACTGATGCTAAAACTTATACTTCAAAAAGCCTTTCAAAAAAGGAATTGAAATTAAATAATGGAAGTTACAGTATGTACTTGAAATACTGAACCAGAACAACCATTACCAGGAAATATGCTAGTAAAATTACTTGATTTTAAAGAAACATTTTATAAAATAATTTGTACATCTAGGAAAAAAATACATGACATATAATACAAAGAAAATATTTTGTCATTAGATTTTATGAACACAATTTTATACTAAAAGAAAGTTTATTGACATATTTAATACCCAAGGGATTGAAAATGTGCATCCCAGAGTTTATGTACAGTAAAACTAAGTGATAAGGGTCAAGACATATTGCTACTTTCAGGCTACCTAGGGAATACTGCCCCCTTAAGCTCCTCTTAAGAAATCACTAGAGTGTAAAATTTAGATGACATAACTATATGAGGAGCATCAAACCTATAGTTATTTGTAGAATTAAGACTAACAGATTTTAAAAATCATAATGACAATATGTTCTGATAATGTAGATATAGTACAACTGTGAAAAATAAGAGGGGAACATAAAAACTTATTCAAAAAAATTTTTAAATCCCCTTAGTAATTCAATCAGAGGCAGCAGTGTTAAGTTATAATTCTGAAACTGTTGTGTATGATGTGACATAAAGCAAATTAATAATTATAGGACTTTCTACTTATCCTATCCTTTCTGTCCTTTAAATCAGAATTCTCAGTATAGAATAATGAAGAAATAGATGGGATACTGAGGTAGTTAAACAAAAACTCTATCGAGTCCTGACTATGAATGGAAAGTTGCCAAATGAATTAATGAGATATCCATATAAATATGTATAGATACAAAGATACATCGTATATGTGTATTACTTTCTTAGTAAAGTATTACTTTCCCATCCCTGTGGACTCCACAGCAGCCCTCGCAACTATGGCATGTCCACAGAGATGTTTCTCCAGAAAGGCCTTCTCCCACAGAGACCTAAAATAGTTCCATCAGCATCCTTGCCTTCGAGTTTGAATGGGCCTAGAAACTTAACTACCATCAATATTACTGTTCCTTTGAAAATGCTTTCCAAGTTTCCAACATCAGTGATGAATAAGGTACCAATTATTTGACTGATGAATCTTAGCTGTCCAGGGTGACAGTGGTATTCTCATGCAGATTACCAATGAAGCCTGGTGTTTTCTTATTGTGTCTAAACATCTCACAAAGCCTTTCAAAACCTGTTGGGGACTTTTAGTTTTGGCAAGTATAGAACAAACTGCGCAGCACACAGTGTATTTTAAAAAGACAGAGAAAGTTGCTTCGCTAAAAAAGAAAAGGGAAAGATGAGATGCTACTAAACAGCAAATGAAACATGAGTGATCAACCCAGAAAAATCTATGAAGGAATTGTCATATTTTCTCTTGCCTTTAGGCCAGTTGTATTTGTAAAGCTTCAAAACTACTCTTGACAGGGGCACCTGGGCGGCTCCGTCGGTTGAGCGTCCGACTTCGGCTCAGGTCATGATCTCACGGTTTATGGGTTCGAGCCCTGCATCGGGCTCTGTGCTGACAGCTAGCTCAGAGCCTGGAGACTGTTTCAGATTCTGTGTCTCCCTCTCGCTCTGACCCTCCCCTGCTCACGCTGTCTCTCTCAGAAATAAATAAAACATTTTTTAAAAATTAAAAAAAATTAAAAAAAAACCTTTCTCTATAGATCATTTCATCATATGTAATATATATTATAGATCCTAACCCTCTTTAAGTGAGGCTGTGACTGGTGTGGAACACATGGAGGAGAGTCTAGGATTGTCAGCAAATTCCTCTTTATCTGGTTACAAGGGTATTTGCCTTATGGAAACTCATAAAACTGTTTACTTGTTTTCTTTGGTTCACTATAGCTGTTATTTTTCAAAGAAGGACCAAAAGTCTAAGGTATTTCTACTGTAAAGAATTAGTCATAATAATAATCATACCATTACAATATTTTGATTACCCCTTCATCCATTCTAGCTCCATGATGAACACAATCACAAGAACAAGTGCTGAGCTGCACATTACAACATGTCCTGGTGTTATATCAACACTGAAAAGAATCCACTTGATGAGATTGCCAGATACTACAGCAACGTGTAACACTGAAGCTAACTAGTGACAAGCCAAAAGAACACCAAAACTTCCAAGCATAAATTTCTTCATATATTGGAAGGTAAGAAATATTTATCTTTTAAGTAATAACTAAAAACCTATATTAATTTTGACTGCTTAATTCTTTTTCTCTGAATCTGAAGAAAATTAAAATACCACTTTCTTCTCTTTCCTCCAGTTTTTTAGTATTCACTGAATATTACTCTAGTAAGCAGAGAAGATAAAAAAAAGTTCAAAAATTGTCCAAACTCAAAAACAAAGTGAAATCAAAGAAAACATTTACTTTGCCTAACAAATTCAAGTCTCTAATGAGAGCCCATAATGAAAACTAATTTTAGCTATAAGCCCCTTTAAAACAGATGCTACAGTATATGTAATTGTGTACCAGACATCCTTTTAAATTTATTTTTGTTTTAAATATAATGTTCTTTACTACAAACTATACAAGTCAATGAGCTCAAACTGAAAGTACTATTTTTACAGTGATATGTACCTATAATTATATTCAGTATAAAATGTGTAAGATATTCAATGCTATGAATAATAGCATTGTTTGGATAATGGTAAACACTCTTTAATAGTAATAAAATAAAGGTCTATAGTGAACAATTCTAGTTATTTGCATTCCAGATTTACAGATACTGGAAAACATTCCCTACTCTAATAAGCTTTGCAAATACTAAGAGTGTTTGTGTATATGTGTGTGTCGCTAGGGGAAGAGACAGAGACAGACAGAGACAGACAGAGACAGAGAAAGGCCTCCTGATTCAGAAAAATTGTCTTATTTTCTTACATTAGAACAAATGTGTACTGTCTCAAATAGGCATATTCAATTCATAAAATATTTCTAAGTAAATATCACAATAGACTGAATTCTGTAGAACAAATTATAAACATAATTCAAATCACAGCACCAAAATGTGTCTTACTTGCCTCCAAATTATTTTTATTCTAAATTAGTAATTCATGTACAGCTTATTAAAAAGAGGAAAAAAATGAGCTGTCAGTGTTTGGTAGGTGCCATTTCCTTAAGGGATTAAATTTAGTACTGAAAATCTGGTTTGGTAAAATTTATAATTTAAACATTTGGACAACTGTATAGTTGTTTGCATAATTTTGCCTTTTAGTATTTCTGTCTGCAATGTTAATCACAATTCTGGGGCCCTTAAGAGTTTAACATGCCAATTTCTATCAGTTTGTGAAGCAATTGAGAATGGCACCAAGATTTTCTCAGAAAGTACTTAGTGATGAATTGGAATTTTCTAAAATCTTATCAAACTTAACATGTTTCTCTCCTGAAATATCTGCATATATACAGAAGATGTGGAAGTATATAATATTTAGATTTTATGACATAATAACATGAAAAACACTATTTTAATATGTTCACTCACAATCAACAGCAACTATGAAATAAAGTGTTCTCTCTGTAGAAATTATAAAAAAATGTGAATCCTCAATTTTGGCACCCATGTGTTTTCTAAGTACCAAAACACCTTTATATATTTTCTTTTTTAAAATAATGTTTATTTATTTTTGAGAGAGAAAGCTAGCAGGCGACAGGCAGAAAGAGAAGGGAACAGAAGATCCAAAGCAGGCTCTGTGCTGACAGCAGAGAGCCCAATGCAGGGCTTGAGCTCACAAACTGTGAGATCATGACCTGAGCTGCAGTTGATGTTTCACCACCTGAGCCACGCAGGGGCCCCTTCCTTTATATATTTTCAAAGAAAGGTAAAGCATTTATTTGTGCTCTTTATCTATACATAGATATATTCAAACACATACTCAAGCTGAGTATATATTTTTACTGAAACTTCAGTATGGAATTTGATCACCAGTTTATGATAAAAGTTCATGTGTGGGATTCCATGACCTAGTGTTCTGATCCAGCATTTAAAGACAATATCTAGAAGCTGTGAGGTCCATTAGAAAAACTGAAGAACACGTTGAAGGAGGAAGTGGAGGAGCAAATTTCTCTAGATGGTGTCCATACTTCAAAATACAAAATTCCAATGGATGGGAGCAACAGTAAGCATCGTAAATCAGTTGTGAGAATGATGAGTTAAAGAAAAGTTGAGTGGAGAAATGAGCATAGACTATCGTTTGTATCAATGCCAAAGATTCTTTCAAAGTTTGGCTCTCAAAAACAACCTTTCAGTCTTACAATAGATTTTGGGAAAACGTTTTGCATTTTGGAAAAAAACTCAGTCTGGCAAATAAAGGAGACAATAAACTAAAAAATTCATATCTAAATGCCCTGAAGTCTTGCTATAACATGACCTACTATAAGATGAATTTCTGTCTGAGTTATTTCTCTCTCATACTTCCTCCAAGGGAATTCATTAGAGAAAAAAGAAAAAGAATCTAGTGGTAACATTTTTTAACCTATAACACAGTAATGCGGTGTTGACCATATTGTAAACTCCAGCATCCTTTTTACAGAAGAGGATAAGATCAGGGGACATTTTTTACAGTGTGGTCAAAAAATTTTTTATAAGATCACCACATGAGATCTATTTGTTCATTTATTTGTTCCTTATCCACTAGCTGCATCATACATTTTTAGTCACTACAGGTGATCTATAAAACATTAAAAAAATAAAATTCTACAGAAAATCCTTGATAAAGTCATCTTTATTAGCAAGGTGAAATAGAAAATGAAGAAAATAATCTACCTTTCTTGGGTACAGACCTAATGCTTTCAATTATGCTCAAGTCTTCAATAAATGAGATGAGTTCAGCATGTGTAGGTGGGCTGTTATCCTAGCAATATGTAGAATTAACAAAAATCTTTCCTTACTGAAAATCCTAATACTGAATACCTAATACCTGAGATGGTTATAGAAATGGAATACAAGGAGAAAGTATCATCATCACATAGGATTAGACTTTCTCTTCTATAAAGAAGGATAAGTAAATACCTATTACAATGCTAAATAACAAAAAGACAAAGGCACCTGCATATTATGTAGGTGACCTGCCTTAATCCATAAACAAACACACTAAATAATTTACTAGGAAAAATGTTATTTTTCCATTGTCTTATTACATAACCAAAGTTAGAGCTCATGAATTCTTTCCTGATGACAATTTCTCAGCTTCGCTACCATCCTGGCTCAGCGGTGCCCTCCTATCTTTTACTACACTCTCCTTATGTGTGTCACTAGTTCGGGTCATTCCTGTATTCAAAATTCTGTGATTATTTTCAAATCTCTCACTTCATGAAAGAAGTCATTTTTCTGAACCAGTTCCCCAGTTTTTATATTTTTTCCCATCCTACATAATTTGAGTGAAATGTTATCTACTTCATTTATTTGCAAGAGACTCCATTACTAAAAAAAAAAAAAAAAAAAAAAAAAGATCATAATGTGATTTGTATTATTATGCTTTCAGGATGAAATGCATAAATTGGGGGATTTTTAAAAATAATTTCCTACCTGAGACACTACCAGATGGTACTGTGTTAGTCTCAGGTTGATCATTATGTGAGAGAGCTGGGCTCACAGCCAGACCAACACACCATTGACTGAGAGAAAACAATGTAATGCTGAACTGTACATAAAAATCACAAGTGGCGCTTTTGTAATTTAAACAGACATCTGCTTTCACATGTCATGTTGATCCCAAATATATACACATTCCTGATTTGATCTAGTTATGACACTGAACTTAAGAGGATAATTAAAAATATATGTACTTGAGATATAGACACATAATATATATGTATATATATATGTATATGATACAGATATCTGTCAATAAAGATATCAGCTACTCTTATGTATGCATTTACTTTTCATGCAAATATACCCGTGCGCTTACACACATAGATACATTAGATAACAAAAAATGTTGAAATTTCTCTGAGTTCTCCCTGTTTGTGTGTTTGTTTCCTAAGCCTTCTCTCATGGTACCTGAGAGTGAGGTTATCGTATTTACCTAGGAAGATCCTTGCGTAACCAAGTCATTGACTAGACACAGCGTATGGGTGAATATCATGCTTTCTGATGAGGAATTCTTTTATTTGCTTTGGCAAAAAATTTTCCAGAGAAACTCATATGAAATTTTGTAAAAGTGAAAATGTTTGTATTATAGGAAGCAAAGTTCAAACCCTTTGTTTTCTTTTTCTTTTCTTTCTTATTTTCTTTGTTTTTTTCTTTTGGTTTGGGAGTATCCTCAATAGCATCACTGATTCTTCACTTGTGCATGTAGTGGTGTCATTCGCCATTCATCATAATTGTTATCCAAGCCGTAAGAAGTACAAGCCTCAGGGATGTGGGTTTGTATCTTTCCCTTCTCCCGTCCCTTCATTTTCTAGTCTCTTTTGAATTTTTGACCATTGATAATATAACTATGTGAACACTATTAATGTTTTGCATAACAACTTCTCAACGGATTTTATAGCTCATGGAAAACATTTAACGAGAACAAAAGCATCACACGAGAATTTTAGCGTTATGTTGACTAGTTCATTATGCAGAGTTCCTTTATTTTGTAAAATACTACATAAATGATTTGGTTACCCTGGTAGAACTGAAATCTTTCGAGTACACATATTTTTAATTAGTTTTTTAAGTTTAGTTTCATAACTAGATAAAATCAGGAAAAATGTATTTTTGAAGCTTTGCAGAGGGCATAAAAATAATTTGCAGTAATAACAACTTAATATTTACATGGTAATATGAATGCAGTTAACAATGTAATTAATCTTTTGGTAAGCACAATCTATCCCAAAGACTT
Organism: Proteles cristata cristata; assembly: GCA_017311185.1. Taxonomy (NCBI): domain Eukaryota; kingdom Metazoa; phylum Chordata; class Mammalia; order Carnivora; family Hyaenidae; genus Proteles; species Proteles cristata. The sequence continues at coordinate 50,406 of JAESUZ010002080.1, read as the reverse complement.
TTAGCTTATGAAGTCTGATTGCAAGAGCAAATAAGATAGGCTTCTTGTTTAGAAACACTTCTATTATTAATTTCAGCTTGTGGTAGGTTGAATTAGTAGGTGTTTTATATATAGCTACTTATATCACATTATTTATATCATATATATCGTATGCACTAAGTTATGTATGTCTATATACTTGTGTATATTTATTTATGAGATATATATGTGTATGAGCCACAGCTCCCGGTAGCTGCACAATTATGAGTGTACACAAACATGCACTGACAATCATTCTGTTCTCCACTTTCAATACACTAGCCAATAAATTACATGAGATACTCAACAGTTCGCTATAAAGTAAACCTTGTAGGGAGTGCCTGGGTGGCTCAGTCAGTTAAGTGTCCAGATCTTGATTCTGGCTCATGTCATGACCTCATGGTTCATGGGATTGAGCCCCATCTCTGGCTCTGTGCTGCAGCATGGAGCCTGTTTGGGATTCTCTCTCTGTTCCTCCCCTCCCTGCTTGTACTTTCCCCCTCTCTCTCTGTTTCTCTCAAAATAAATAAATTAATTAAAAAATAATAAAATAAAATAAACTTTGTTAATTATTTTGCCCAAGTGTAGGCTAATGTAAGTACTATGAGCATATTTAAGGTGGGCTAGGCTAACCTATTATGTTTGATAGGCTAGGTGTATTAAATAAATTTGAAATTTGTGATATTTCCTTTTTTTAAACTTATTTATTTTGATGGAGAGAGAAATTGAGAAAACATGAGCAAGGGAGAGGCAAGAGAGAGAGAAAGAGAGAGAGAGAATCCCAAGCAGGCTCCACACTGTCAGCACAAAGCCCAGCATGGGGCTTGATCCCGTAAACCATGAGATCATGACATGAGCCAAAATCAAGAGTTGGATGCCCAGTCAACTGAATCACCCAGATGCAGCAGACTTAATGATATTTTCAATATACAATGGTTTTATGAGATGTAACCATCATAGGTCAAAAAAGATTTGTCTATATAATGTCATTTCTTATTTTGCCCCACTTAAGTTTTAGGTTATCACAGATTCTATACTTTTATTGTCATTCTTTTTTCCAATTGCCATTATAGTGTTAATATTATAGTCCTGGGATCATGGAAACAAACAAGCAAACAAACAAACATGTGAAATATTTCACAAGCAATTAAAATAAAATTCTGAGAGGTCTCCAGGGCTCCTATGCTAGTTACTGACAAAATCTACCAAGTTAGGCCCAGAATCCAAGTTCAAGGTTCTTTTCATTATGACAGAGTCTTTCCATGTAATTGAAACTTATTTAATTAAAAAAAGCACCATTGTAATGAATATTTACCTTGACTTTATTCTCTCTGTAAGAGGTAGAATATTTTTTGGAAGAAATACAAATTTAGTTTTAGATTACTTCTTTGTGAGATTTCTATGCCAAAGTATTAAATAGGAATTTGAATAGATCACTTTAATATTAAAATTGAGATCTATCCTCAAAATTCTGAACACGTACATGACATTGGAAACTATAAACACTAATGAGAATGTCTGAGGATAGAGTAAGGATAAAGAGAGGGACTAGAAGAGAGTTCTAAGGAACTCTTCTTTTAATTATTATTTTGTGCCTTTAAATTCTTAGGACATAGAAATAGGATGTCAAGCCACTGAATGAAATAATTGTAGTCCATTAAAAGCAGAAGCACCAGAAAATGAAGATAAGTGGAAAGATACAGAAGGCAAAGAAACATCAGAAAAGTCTAGTTCCACAGACCCCAAAGGAAGAAAGGAATTTAGGGAGTGAATCATCAGAGGAAATGCTACTGAGATCAAGTGTGGTGAATTTGAACAAATCATGTTGGATATAGGGAACTCCCGAAACTTTAGTAACATGAATTTGGGTAAAATGGAGGAGGAAAAACAAGATTGTAGAAATAAGTCATAATCCTGCTCTCAAGATATTTATCTTGAGATAAGGGAATAAGGGAAAGGAACAGAAAAAATAAATTCTACAATAGATGGAGACAATGTTTAGAAAAAAACCCACAGGGCACTATGTGGCTTTTTGGACAACAGAAGCCTATAGGTCATAATAGGGTTTCTTGGAAAAAAGTGACAACTGAGTTGAAACTTAAGGACCAGAGGGATAAATTACACAGAATAGCAGTTATAGATGAGCAATGGGGATGTTTACTAGTGTGTTTCAGGTAGTAAAAGTATACATACAAAACCACAAATATGATGGTGGACCTAGTGAGCTCAAGTTATATAGTGAGATACTAGTGTGTATTATCAATCATGGTACTGAAAACTTCTTGGCTTCCTGCCTTGACCCTCACTATTTCAGTCTAGTCAAATATATTTTAACTGAAAAGAAATAATGCAACTTCACTCATAAAGTTTCTGACTAACTTTGAACAGTAGCTAATACCTTTAAAAGATCTAAATTAACATTTCCTTGAAGGAAATGACATTAAAAGAGAAATGACATTAAAAGAGAATCAGTGCTGGGGCTTCAGGTGGCTCAGTCGGTTAAGCATCCAACTTTAGCTTAGGTCATAATCTTGTGGCATGTGAGTTTGAACCCCGTGTTGGGCTCTGTGCTGACAGCTCAGAGCCTGGAGCCTGCTTCCGATTCTGTGTCTCCCTCCCTCTGCCCCTGCCCCTCTCACCCTCTGTCTCTCTCTGTCTCTCAATAATGAATAAATGTTAAGAAAAAGTTTTTTAAAAAAAGAAGATCAGTGCTTTCCCAACTCATTAAATAAGTGAAAAGAAAGACCTACCCTTTTTAGACTCTTAATATATAGATACCTAAAATCCAAGCAAAGGTACTGATCATAATGGTAGAAAAGAAATGCATACTAAAGTAACAGTTATATATTTTAGGGATAGCTCCCTTGAAAATTATCAGAGTTAGTGGTAATTGTTTTCCCATTAATTTTTAGTAACTGACAACAAAACCCCCAATATTTGACAATGACTTATAGAAGAAAGAGAGCTATCTTAGTAATTCTATCGTTGTTATATCATCATAGGGATACAAAAGTGAAATGATTTTGCATTTATTTTGTGGTGAGGTAGTGAGGAAAATTCATGTAGAATCATGAGTTTCCATGAGTATATAAAAATAGGCATATGGATCCCTACTGGAAAATAACAAAATGTAAGGGTAACTTGGGAATCTAATTAGCAAATATTATTGAAGAAGGGTACTTACAAAAAAACATTGCTTTCCATAAAAAATGTACTATGCAGCTATATCTCTTGGGTATATAATCAAGTTTTTCATCATATATTAAATTTTATATCAGAATTATTTATAACTGAGACTTTGAAGATAGTATATTTATCTAATTTTTCAGTTCATCATCTGTACATTGTTTAAGGAGGGTAAAACCCTGCATTTACAAAAAGAAAGATTTATGTGAAATTTTAAAAGGTCAACCATAAATGCTTATCTATAAGTATCTAAGAACAGAAATGAGAAATTATGTCACCCATATCCTAAATCAGTCACAAATTACTTTATTATTTTCCATTCCAATCTGACATTTACAAAAAATCCAATATTCTAAGATCAAACATTTAATTTAGAATACCTGATGTATGTAGCATTTTACAAAGCAATATCATAAAAGTCCAACTCTATGCTCAAAGAAATTTACACGTGGCCAAGTGAAAGAGAATATTCACCTCTAATGGACATGGTTTTCTGCAGGTAATAGGTTTGGATTTCAACTTTTGAAAGATAAATGGAAGACTTAAAGCTTAGAAATATTTGATGGGGAATAAAATAAAATAGAAAAGTTATATTACTCTAAATACCAGGAAACAAATTCACAGAGGGATGAATGGGTGGTATTAAATATAATTTACAGAAAATTTAGAAACATATATGAAAAGATATGAAGAAAAGTTATGAAACTAAAATCTGAAAATTTTAGTTAGCTGTGAATAGTGTAATATGAACTAAAAAATATAAAAATGGTAGGTGAATTAGAAGATGACAGAATAATAGAGGACCCTATGCTTGTCTGGTCCCTCAAACACAGCTGGATAAATATCAAATCATTGTCAACACCCAAGAAATCGATCTGAGGACTGAGAGAACAAACTACATACCTAGCTTGAGAGAAGAGGCCACATTGTGTATGACAGGAAGTGTGGAGATGTGATTTGCGGGAGAAAAGGATCATGGGTGCTGTGGAGGGAGGAAGGGATCCTGATCACAGAAGGAAGAGACAGACAAACAGAGACAGAGGAGAGACAGAGACAGAGACAGAGAGAATCAGTAGTGCACAGAGGATTGCATAAGAGAAACACCACTGACTGGGAAAACTAAAGGGGATGATTATTGTGAGTGTTTACAACCAGCACAGCTCAAAGACTAGAGTTTTAGGCTTCTGTGCCAGTGGCCTGGCAGGCACAGTTGTTGGTGCTCTGGAGACGGCAGAGGTCTTGGAGCAGATCTCCTGGGACTCACTGGGAAAGATTTTTCCCCTCTTCTTGCAGTGCATCTGGCAAAGGTGGCTTTGCCTCTCAGGGGACAAAAGAGCTGATGGGTGCCATTGCTCCCCCACCCCTTACAAATGAGAGCAGGGACACCTGCTGAGGGCAGTTAGCTAATTCAGACTTGGGCTTTTTGTTGCACTTGACTCTAGAGTCCAAGCTCCTATGCATTGGTGCAACTGTCCTTCTGGGACAAACTGGCACCAGCCCCAGCACAGGAAGCCCCTCTCCCAGAGGACCAGCATGAGTTTGTGCCATGTTAGTTCCCTAAAGTTTGGAGTTTTGAATCTCAGCTGCATGGCACTGCCAGGCAGGCAGAATGCATGGACACTGACATGGTGAAGGTAGGGATCTGAGGGATACCTGGGACACACAAGGGAAGATTGTTTGCTCCTCAGTAACAGTTTCCTAGACAACCATAGCCACGAACTTCCCTCTTCAGGGACAAGACAGAAGGCTGGTGACATTTTTTCTACCCCACCCATTAACACCAAATGACTCATGTGACCCAAAAGGTGCCAAAAGTAGACACCTGAACTGTTTACATCAAGTCCTGCTCCCCTGAACTCTACAGGTACTTCTTTACTAGGACAAGTGTGCCTGAAATCCAGAACAGCAGGCCCCTCCCCCTGAAGACCAGCATATACCCCCTGCACCCACCTAGTCTACTGACCATAGAGTTCTGCAAAGCTTCATCTCTAATGGAAATAGGATCAGGCCTTTTTTAACAAGCAAACCAGAGCACATCTATTTAAAATTCACCACATGCTGCACAAGGTCCAGACACTCCCCACTGCAAGCAAGGAGAAACTGTGCAGAGGACTTACCTGAGGGAAAGAGCAGCCAAAACACAACAGCAGAGTATGTACAGCATACACCAGAAACACTTACTGAAGCACCAAGTCCTGAACAGTATATGATTTCTTCTTCTTTTTAAATGTTTTAATTATTTCTGAGAGAAGGAGAGAGAGAGAGAGACTAAGTGTGAGCAGGAGAGGGTCAGAGAGAGAGGGAAACACAGAATCTGAAACGAGCTCCAGGCTCTGAGCTAGCTGTCAGCACAGAGCCTGACTTAGGTCTCGAACCCACGAACCGTGAGATCATGACCTGAACTGAAGTCAGACGCTTAACCGATTGAGCCACCCAGGTGCCCTGACCTCTTCTTAATATAGTATTACTCTCAGGAGCTGGGAACATAACAAGCTTTCCCAACACAGAGAAGACAGAGACCTAGGCAAAATGCCAAGATGGAAGAATTCATTTCAGAAGAAGGGATAAGAAAAGGTCATGTCCAGAGATCTAATAGAAACAGATATAAGTAATATGTCTGATACTGTATTTAAAACAACAATCATAAGAGTCCTAGCGAGGCTTGAGAAAAGCATAGTAGACACCAGAGTGTCCTTTACCACATAAATAAAAGACATAAAACAGGCCAAAATAAAAAACACTATAATTGAGATATAAAAATGATCTGATGTAATGACCATAAGGATGGAAGAATCAGAGGAACAAGTAAGTGATACTGAAGACCAAATTATGGAAAATAATGAAAGTGAAAGAAGAAAAGAAAAAATATTAGATTATAAATGTAGACTTAGGAACTCAGCAACTCCATAAAGTGTAATAACATTCATATCATAGGAGTCCCAGAGGAAAAAGAAAAGGAAAAATGTCCAAAGGTTTATTTGAGAAAATTATAGCTGAAAACTTTCAAAATTTGGAGAAGGAAACAGACATCTAAATCCAGGAGGCACAGAGAACTGCCATCAAAATCAACAAAGGCAGGCCAACACCAAGACATATCATGGTAAAATTTGTAAAATACAGAGATAAGGAAAAAATTCCTAAAAGCAGCAAGGAAAAGGAAATCCCTTATTTACAAGGGAAGACAAGTAAGGTTAGCAGCAGACCTCTCCACAGAAACTTGGCAGGCCAGAAGGGAGTGGCACAGTATATCCAATACACTAAATGGGAAAAATATACAGCCTAGAATACTTTATCCACAAGGCTATCATTCTTAATAGAAGGAGAGAGGGTTTCCCAGACAAAAACTAAAGGAATTAATTTTTCCTACTCAAAGGATACAAAAATAATGATCCGAAGGGGCACATGCATCTGAACGTTTATAGCAGCATTATCAACAATAAATTATGGAAAGACCCCAAATGCCTATTAACTGATGAATGGATAAACAAGATACACACACAAACACACACATATGCACACACACACACAAACACACATAGTGGAATATAAGAAAGAATGAAATCTTGCCATTTTCAATGCCGTGGAGCTAGCGTATATTACGCTAAGTGAAATGAGTCAGTCAGAGAAAGACAAATGCCATATGATTTCACCCATATGGAATTTAAGAAACAAAATAAATGAGCATAGGGCAAAGAAAAAAGAAGAAACAGAGGGAGGTAAACCATAAAAGGGACTCTTAACTATAGAAAACAAACTGAGGGCTGCTAGAGGAGAGATGGGTGATGAATGGGCTAAATGGGTGATGGGTAGAGGGCACTTGTTGGGATGAGCATTGGGTATTATATGTAAGTGATGAATCACTAAATTACACTTCTGAAACTAATATTACATTATATGGTTTTTTTTTAATGTTTTTTTTTTTTAAATTTATTTCTAGGAGAGAGAGAGAGTGTGTGTGAGCAGGTGAGGGTCAGAGAAAGAGGGAAACACAGAATCTGAAACAGGCTCCAGGCTCTGAGCTGGCAGTCAGCACAGAGCCTGACGCGGGGCTCGAGCCCACGAACCGCGAGATCATGACCTAAGCGAAAGTCAGACGCTTAACCAACTAAGCCACACAGGCACCCCTATTACATTATATGTTAACTAACTAGAATTCAAATAAAAACTTGAACTAGTAAAAAAATTTAAAAATACCAAAAATATTATATATGCATATCACTCTTATGACAGTGAAACAAATTATATACTTGAGGTTTTGAAGGGAGAAAATTATACAATTTTTATAAAATTCGTAGTTATTGATGAAGTAACATGTCCACTTTTGGGCAACAGATTTTAAAATGACTTTAAACAATACAAAAGCATTAAAAATTAATGCAATAACTGATTCAAAATATCTGCTTTTCACTTAATTAGACTCACTTGACTAGTTACAAAAATGTATAAAATAGAATCCTTATCCTTAAGGAGCTTTTATAATGTAAGGTAACAGGTCCACAAACAACTGTTAAACATGTAGAAATGGTATAAAGGATATATATACCAAGAATAAATATAGTTGACTTGGGAAAACATACTAACCTATGATAACTTAAGGTATTACTATTATCTGGACTTATCCCTCAATATACTATTTCCTGACCTCTCAAGAGTCCTGGGATAATGCAATGAGGACAAATGTCTGTCGGTGTTGTAGTCTTAGTAAATGCACCGATACCTCGTAATCAGGTTTTACGAGTACAGTGTGTTATTCTTCTCAACTAAAAACTACTTTTCTTCCATCAGAATGAAAATGCACTTATTTAAAAAAAAAAAAACCATCAGGGACACCTGGTCGGTTAACTGTCCACTTTGCCTCAGGGTCATGATCTCATGGTTTGTGAGTGTGAGCCCCACATCAGGCTCTGCACTTTCAGCACAGAGCCTGCTTTGGATCCTCTGTCTTCCTTTCTCTCTGCTACTCCCTCACTTGTGCTCTCCCTTCTCCTTCAAAAATAAATAAATAAACAATTAAAAAAATCATCAAAGTGACTAGAATATGATCCTACAAATACAATCTTTATGCCCAGTTTGGAACAGTTTATTTGCAATAATTTCATCCAGTGAATACTGTATAATCTGTGGGATTTGGTGTCTGAGCCATTCCACCTAAACTTAATCAGGCTGGCCCTACCTCTTGATTGCCTCTCAGACTTCTGAAATTGTCCAAGCAGCCTTCTTTGTGGCTCGTATTAATTAATTAAGAGTATGTCAAGACCCATTTTGCTGTCTTTCTTTCTTTCTTTTTTTTTTTTTTTTTTACCTAGGTACAGGAGCTGCTCAGCTAGTTTCTGGATTTCTTTTAGAGGAAATTGTTCTGTATGTTGCTATAAAATCCATGTGTTGGGGGAGGAGGTGAGTTCAAGAGACTGCTATGTTCCCATCTGGAAGAAGAACACCTATGTCTCTGTATTCTTTGATTTGTGGCCTCCTTGCTTCATCTTCGAAGCCATTAATAGTAGGCTGTTTTTCTCATGCGTTAAGTATCTCTGACTTCCTGTTCTGCCACATATCTCTAACTCATAAGTATTCTACAAGACTTCACTTTTCAAATCTTATCATGAAAAACATCGCCTTCTTAATGTGCAATTTCAGGAAAATATAACCATTTTTAAAAATATATAAATCTCAGTTTTATATGCCTATATGCAAAGTATAAAGGTATATAAAACTTAAAAAAATTAAATATAAATGATAAAAGCATTCTGTTAGGCGAATAGAGAGAGGCAAAATAGATGAAATCCATAATACTGTCCTTTCAGCTGGATGCCCACACTGTTTATCACCATCCATTTGCAGATATTATATTTTAGAATTTTTTGCCAATGGAGAAAATGATGTATATTTAAATTATGAAACAGTCACATCTTGATACTTTTCTTCAATTTCAAGATGTTCATATTAAAAGAAAATGGTGACATATTCTGTGATGGCATACAGATCAAACCAGTATTAAAGATATATATATATATAGATATAGATATATATATGTTGATATATATATATGTTGGAGGCAGATATCAGAAGTAAATAATAATGTTTATGATTATTATACCAAAATTTTATTTTCTTCTTAGAAATAATGAGCGTCTTATATACTTATATAAGCTTATATACTGGAAGCATATAAACCTACATGGTATACTTGTAATTCAGATTGATTCAGAAAATATTTACAAATTGGGACAAAAAGGTGGATAGACTTTAAGATATCTTCTCATACAGAAAATCCATGATCCTTAAATAATGCTTGGAAGAAATAAAACAATAGACTTACTTCTCTCTTTAGCAATTTCTCACTATTTTTAGAAATATGTTTATATTTATGTTATTGATTGTTACTGTTCTTAAAATGTGTTGAAGCAGTAATTTTTACTATTTCATCCTGATTAGAATTTGTTTCAACTCAGTAAGGTTGGTCTAAACATTATGTACCACAGATGAAGAAATAAGTGTTAAAATTAATGAAGGCATAAACTGCAAGGGAATAGTCATATCATTTGAGAAGCTTATTTCTCTCAAGGGCACTGTTGTAACTGTTAGCACCATGGTCATAGAAAAAGCCCTTGACTCTACCCATTAACCAGCTAAGAGACCTTGGACAAGCTTCATAGTCCCTTGAGGGCTCAGTTCTTTCATCTGTAGCTGAAAGGATTTAGTCAAGATGATCTCTTAAGATTATTCCCATATCTATGGCTTTTATTATTTCAGGTACCACATAGAACCATATCAAGAGGGGAATATCATTTATTGATTTGGTTAACTTTATTTTAAGTAAGAAATTATATTTAAAATTCTCTGGCAATACTCTTTTACATATTATCAAAATAGCTGAAAATACAACTTTAAGAATGAAGTTTTTCAGTTCTGTTTATAGGCTTTAGTGGAAAAAAACATTTCATGACAAGAGGTAATAAGCAATGCAGCCATTTTTATAGAAACATAGATATAAAGTTATATATTTTTAGATATTTTCCATCCAGTCTCAGCTATAAATGTCTTTATCACCTACAGTTATCTTTGGAATTAAATCTTTTGAGAGCTGAATGCTATAGACTATTTAATGCTTCAGCAGGTTTAGATGCTTATAACTTGTGAAAAGTTAAAATGTTTTTCTTTTATTTCATATCTATTCTAAACTTTTATTGTTGCTTTTGAAACAGATATTTTAGAAACAAAAAGAATGTGAGTGATCATCTAGCCCCATTTTGTCATTTTAAAATTAAGACCACAAATTCTTTTCACTCCTCTCATGAAGAGGTGATCGCTGCATCCCTTGCTGTTGAAGCTCTGAGGTGTTCCCTGTGCAAAGTCCCACATGCTGAGGTTGTCGCCATGCTGTAGAGGCCACAGTACCACTTCTGATTGGCAACTGCAGCTGAGTTTGGCCTTCTGCCATTCCCAAGGAAGTATTACATGACAGGAATTGCTTTGGATCCTCCCTTCCAGCCCATCTGCCAAATGAATACCCCTGAATGACTTCCATCAAAACTACATGAAAGAGAATCACCCATTTGCTGTTACATTATCAATTCATAAAATTATGAGATATAATAAAATGATTGTTGTCCTAAGCAACTTAACTTTCAGATAGGTTTTTTTGCTTGTTTTTGTTTTTACTGCATCATTAGATAAACAGAATTTGATATATCTAAAATATTAGATTTAGATTCGTTATTTTAAAAAAAAATTAATGTTTTATTTATTTCTAAGAGAGACAGACAGCATGAGCAGAGTAGGATCAGAGAGAGAGGGAGATGCAGAATCTGAAACAGGCTCCAGGCTCTAAGCTAGCTGTCAGTACAGAGCCCAACACAGGGCTTGAACCCACAAACTGTTAGATCATGACCTAAGCTGAAGTTGGATGCTTAACTGACTGAGCCACCCAGACACCACTAGATTTAGATCCATTAAATTTAGGTTTGATAAGTCTAAAATGTATGGTTTGGGTCTGGGGACAGGGCAATAGGCAAAAGTCTGTCAAACCTTAAAGTGCAGGAGGTTGAACAAAGAAATTACTAATAGCTGGCAGAAAGTTTGGTAATACTGCTAACCTGGAAAATATACAGTGTACCTAATAAACTTGATAAGCTAGCTAAGATGATTTCTGAACTAATAAAAATTAGCAAAAATAAAGATGAAATGAGTAATCAATTGCTAATAGAATATGGAGTGAATATAAAGGGCTTAGGACAGGAAACCATGAGAGACTCTTGAATGCTGACAAAAACTGAGGACTGGTGGATGTGGGGGGGAGGAGGGGTGGGCATGGAGGAGGGCACTTGTGGGGATGAGCACTGGGTGTTATGTGGAAACTAATTTGACAATAAACTATTTGTAAAAAAAAAAAAAAAAAAAAAAAAAAAAAAAAAAGGGCTTAGGACAACCAGCAAGTTGTCCTTAAAGTAAGAGATGGTCTCAGGGTAGAGATAAAATCTAATGCACTGCTAGTAGAACACAGCCCATAGTTGTAAGATCATTTAAGACTTCAGAAAGATTTAAGGCTGATCTAATGTACCTTCTCAGTAAACAAAAAGAAAAAGGGCACACCATATAGATGCTCTGAGACACACAATAGTGCTTAGTGCACAAACAACAACCTCACAGGAAAACCAAGATCGAGAAAGATTTACCACAAAAAGATTTATGGGTTTGGTTTTGTCTAATGAAACAGATTAGGAATTAACACCCAAAAGGCTCATGAGATGTTAAAGGAATTATATTAACATAGAACAGGACAGAATGAGTAAAAAAAAAAAATTAAAGTCTTGAGATAACCAAAACTCTCTATATAAGAAGTATTCTAAGAAAACTAGATTTTGAAAATAGATTTTATGGAAATGTCTACATTATGTGGAAAAGGAAGTTTTTACCATCCATTTGCATATATTCTATTTTGGAAATTTTGCCAGTGGAGAGAAGCCAAGAGACATGTAGAATTATACTCAAGGACCAAGACTGAACCTCAATTGGGAAATGAAAATATTTACCAAATCATATTTAAGAATTGCTGTAGGATAGTGATTGCTATGTGTCTTATTTTCTCCCTGCTGGAAAAGGGATATTTACTATGATTATCCTACAACTCTTCCTTTTTGGAACATTAGGTGGGTGGAAGATAAATCATTTGTCTTTTAATTTCACAGATCTACAGTATCAGAGTAACTTTATCCAAGGACAAAAAAAACCACAAAAACTAAAACAAGATACTTTTATAGCCACATCTGATTTAAATGATGTGATTCTGGATCTTAAACCTGAGCTTCATAGCATAATAGAATGAGACTTTTGGTGACTCTCACATGATGAAGGAAGATCAGTACTGTTGTAGGCAAGGCATGGACTGTAGTGGTTTCAGCATGGAAGCAAATGATTTGAAACTTCTCTCCTGGGCATGCAGGTCAATGATCCCACCCTTGTGGTTGAGACTACTTCAACCAGTGTAATACTGCAGAAGTGGTGCTAAAATGTCAAATACCATGCAACTTTCTCCTTCTTCTTTCTTGGTGCCCTGACTTACCATAGAAGAAGTCTGACTGCTCCATGGCTGCCATACTGAAGAGGCCACAGTTATACATTTTGTTGTCAACTGAGCTGAACTCAGGCTTTCAGACACACCCTCCAACTTACCATAGGTGTGTGTATGCATTTGCACCTTCCAGTCCAGACTACCTAACACTTAAATATCAACAAGTGACCTCTATTATGTCACATGAAACAGTGGAATTATGCAGCTGATCTGTGTTGGAAGATCTGACCCAAAAAATTTGTGTGATACAGTAGAGTGGTTGTAGGAGTTTTACCACTAAGTTTTGTGGTCATTTGTTCCACAGCAATGGATATCTGGAACATACACTTTCTCCTTTAAAGATCAATCTTTAAAAGATAAAATTATGGCAAGAAGAAATGAAGTAATTTATGCAAGTTTATGCAATAATATAAGGGCTATTGCAGTGCAAAACCAGGACCCATATCTTTCTCTTCTTTTAACTGTACCCCATTGTCTTGACAAGGTGCATTTTGCTGTATGATGCTGTCTTATAATGTTTAGAAATCAAATAATCAACTTTTTGAAAGTCAAACATGCTATTTTTAGTCCTTCTGCTTCTTTCCTTTTACCTGAATGTCTTTTACTGTTTAGTATTTTGAGACTCTTCCCATGTATGAAAATAAGAAACATAGGTGGATTCTAATTTTTAGTGGACTTCAAAATCGAAATACAGGGGAGCCCAAAAACACCAGTTTTGAGTCACGGACATCTGCGATTACATCTTTTCTGTTTTAACAACAGCTGTGTTAACCGAAGTGAGACTCATTTTCTAACTTCTCTTGATAAGATAGTGAGAAATTAGCAACAGAACTTCCTGAAACCATCAAGAAGAAAAATGTCAGTGACATTGCATACAGATGTAAGAGATATTAAAATAGAAGTCTTCTGTGAGAGGACACCCAAACCTGTGAGAAATTTTTGGCTCTTACTGCCAATAATTACTAAAATGACTATATATTTCGTAGAAATATCAAGTGTTTTATGGTTGAAACTGGAGATCTGACAGGTACAAGAAGAGGAGGTAACAGTATCTGGGGCAAGGAATTTGAGGATGAATGTAGTGACTTTCTTAAGCACAATGTTAGAGGTGTTATATCTATGGCTAATAATCACCCAAACACCAGTGGATCTCAGTTCCTCACCTATGCCAAGCAGTCATATTTGGACATGAAATACACAGTATTTGGAAAAGTAATAGATATTTTGGAGACTTAAGATGAATTGGAGAAGTTACCAGTTAATGAGAAGACGTATCCACCTCTTAATGATGTGCACACATTATGGACATATCTATTCATACCAATCCATTTGTTCAGTAGCTATAATAGACCTGAGAAGATATTTGGCAAAATCTTCGGGGAACACACCTATTCTGGTTTACCCAGTTTTAATTATGTCAAGAGAGTTTATCGCCCTTCTGCTTGTTTACAACCAAAATTTTCTGAACGAGTGGTACCAAGGGGACACAAACAGCTTTTACTCCCATTAGTAGAGCATATACTTTACTATCACTATTATCCAATGTATTTCTTTAAGTTTAATTTTTTAAAGATCTCTCTAATCTTTTACATGTAAAAAATTCATTTAAAAAATAGAAATACATTATTTCTGTGATGAAGACTTAACACCCTATCTATTTCTGCCCCTGTTCACACTGCCATCCCTTATGAGAACTAGAAGCTTTTAATGTTGTCTGCCTTCTGAGCTAGAGTAAATGCAACCCCAGGATCAAGAAAGACTTTAAAGAAATTTAAAAGTTCCAGTTCAGCAAATCAGCATTTCCACACTGAGGTAACTTTTTGATAACTCCTCTCTTTTCTTGTGGTCTCTTCTTACAAGTTTGATTTTTGAGATGAAGCCATTCTATGGTCTGTATCAAGTAACTGAGTCTCTCTCCCTTGTTTTATCTCATGCCCGAGTCCTGTTTTGGATTTCCTGCACATTTCCCCTACGCGCACAGGAATTTAGTCCCACTCTGTTCTTGGAGATTCTATATTCTAATCTTGTCATGAAAATTTTAGCCCTAAAGTGGGAATTATGCTACTTCTCTCCAATTTCTTTGGCATCTTTGTAATCCTCTCTGCAATCTTTGCTTTAGTACACAGCTGCCTTAACTTAGTTTTAAGTTACTTAACACCTAACTCCACAGCTTTGCTGGTATTCCTGGACACCAGTGTGATGGCCTTGGCCTGCCTGTCCACCTGTCATGATCCATTATTGTTCAGTACTCACCGTTGTATTCTCCAGATAAAAAGCTTTGCCTGTCTGGCTAGATTCCCATCACTCGATTCTTGTTCAATTTGCAAGAACTGATTTTATCTCAGTGTTGGCTTTTAGCATCCCACTTGTATCCATCTAAACTCTTTCTGCCACTACTGAGTTCGATATTGGTTGGAGGAGATCAACTCTGTATGATAGTTAATACAGAGGCAGTTATGTCACTCTAATAATCAGATGCATTGTACACCAGTTGTTCTAATAAAATTTTAATAAAAACATATTTTTAAATAACTTATAAGAAAATACTTGTGCTATTCCTTCTTCTTAAGTCTTTGATAAGAAAAATAACTGAAGGCCACAGATTCAGAAATTGAATCTTAATATTTTAATAAGTGTGTATTTACAAAGGTCACTATTTAAGTGAGAGGAGTAGTTTTTATACTTGCCTCTAAATAATAGAATTCTCAAAGTGGAAAAATATGACATATACATTTATATATATAAAACCACAGCTTTTCTCTATGAAATAAAGCATATAACCGTGATGTGGTTAATATTTTTATTTAAAAAGTTAATCCTGAACTGGATTTTAGATCAAAGATTTAGCATGACTAAATATGTATATTTATATATTATAATATAATTATAGTAATGCATATTAGTTAATACTATTACTAATATAATTAATTATATATTATAATATACAAAATATACTTAGTCGTATTAATTCGATATAAATATACATATTTACATCAACTATTGTAATCATTTTTAAGGTAAAAAATGTTTCAAGTTTTTAAAATGTTCTTTATTATATTGTATGGACTATGGACTATGTATTGGTCTTGGTCCAATTAGGAAACAGAGCCACACAGTAATTTAAATAGGGGAAGTTCAATATTAAGAATTATTAAGGCATGATAAAATGATAACCGTAAAGATGAAAAGAGTATGTTCTAAAGGACTTCTGCACCTTCTCCTAGAGCTAAAAAAATGTAACAAAGATGGGTATTATTCTTCCTGCTGCCAGAATAGTGTTCAGACCTAGTGTGAACAGTGAAATTTGTTGGATTGCTTGAGTTAAAGCTAGTTTGCAGATATCAAGCAAATGGAAAAATTCAAGCCAAACCAAACCAAAGAAAAACAATCTCTAGACTGCGGCTGCATGGTTGCCACAGGATTGTGTGCTCTGGGTGCACAGATGGGGCAGATAAACACCAAATGTTCTTTCACACCGGCCCTTTACCTAACTGTGGCAAGAGCAAGAAAAAACAAAACACCATTCATCCTAACCAGGAAAGGGAAGCTCTTTTCTGCCTCAGTGTCTCTCCAGCGCCTTCTATTGACAGTTTAATGTCATGTTCACCATAAGGGAGAAAATGCTTGAAGTGTCCTGTATCATGAAGAGCAAATATATTGAAGTGTGAATTTAGATTTTTGAGGTTACACTAAAAAATGCCATAGACATCACATAAGCTACAGCTCTATGTCGTAAATACACATTAAACACAAAATCAAACAACTCTTTTGTGTCACATATTTGTCATATGTAAGTATTATCATAACTGGTATGCAATAACATTCATAATGATCATAAATATTGTAACATTTAAATATTTTAACACTTAAAAAAACTTAGGTGGATAGTATTTATACTTAGATATTTTGAGAAGTTCCCCCCAAACTGAAACTGATAAAACCTTTGTTCTAGATAAGCTTTGCCGTGCTGCCAAGAAACAGTTGAAATTATTCTATGGACTTTGCATCAATCTTTTTTAAAGATCATCTCTATGCCTAAAATAGGGCTCAAATTCATGACTCTGAGATCAAGAGTCATATCCTCTACCGATTGAGCCAGCCAGGTGTCCTTACATCAATCTTTATATTTAGCTTTTATTATATATAAAAATCAGACTTCTGTATCTTTCTTTTGTCTTAGTTTCTTTGTTAGTCTTCAGATACATGGGAGTGGCAATAATTCACACAAACCAACACTAAATTGTGATTTAGCATCCAGTAACTGTCTGCCCACAGACTAGTTTCATGGGAACCACTAGCAACCATATTGGCCTGAGTGATCAGAGTCACATGTAATCTTTCTGTGCTCAGAACAATATGTATTTCCTTGTTCCATCACTGGCAAAGGAGGACCTATAAGACAGTAAGCGTTTGTTGTACCATATAAAATAAAGAGAATTATAAAGAATTTGACCCTTTCTGGTTATCTAAAGTTTTTTTGTTTTGTTTTTTTTGTTTTCTCAAATGGGAGGTTAAAACCCTGCTGGAAGTGTTTATTGCTGTGCTGAATGTGGACCTCTTTTACCTTCTTGTATTAGCAACAATGCATTGCCAATTTAATGTAGTTTTTGTCTCACCAAAAATTGAGACATTATTTATATTGGTGATCATTAACATAATGAATTTTGTTAATAGTTTTGTTCCTAATGCTTTAATCTCTCAAGCAATTGGAACTCATCCTAGAATTAGATTTGTGCTCGTTAGATCCACATGAGCTAAGTGGTTTTGTTCTGGAAGGTCAGTCACACAGTTAGCCCAGCTTATTGGTTAAGGGTATGCAGTCTGGAGTTAGAATTTTTAATTTTGTCATTGAATTTTAGATTTATCTATTTATTTATTCATCTACTTACTCTTTCAGCCGCTATGAGGCCCTGTTCTATGTAAAGGGGATACAGCAGCCAACACGACAGATTGAGCCTCTGCCCTCATTGAACTTACATTCTAGCCCAGAATAGACACACATTAAATAAATAAATATTAACTGAGTTATTGAAAATTTGGGTACATAGTTTGAAGAAGCATATAGGATACAATGAAAGATGGAAGGGAGGTCTAATCTCTCTTGCATGTTAGGGAAATTACACTTGACTTCAGTTCTGAAAAATGACTAGGAATCAACAACTGTGGCATCAGGAGTCATGAGGTTGGGTGAGTTGTCCAGGTGGAAGGAGAGGCCCTTGAGAAAGCCCTGGAGGCGTGGAACAACCTGAAGTGACAGAGGACCTAAAAGAAAAATTGTGTTCTCAAGACGACATGCTGTAAGGAAACTCTGGTGAGGAGGCAGGGGATTCAGCACGCATTACTTAAACTTAGGTGAGAATTTATTAAGTGTGACAAACCTCACTGAACCACATTTCCTTCTGTAAATTAGAAAAAATAATGCCTCTGTTTCAGAAATGTTATAACAAATTAAATAAGGGAATGTTTACAAAGTCTTTGGCACATAGTCTTGTCAGACTACAGGCTGAAGTATTTACAACAGCACAACAATGCAGCTTGTTTCTATTCATTTTTCTAATGCATAGTTTTCACATAATTTCAACTCTAATCATAAATTTTTAAGGAAATGTAAAGCTTAGACTTTTACATATATACATGTATATAGAGGTGAAATATACATATATGTATGAAACTGGAATGTATGTATTTGGAACACAGACACTCAAGTATTTCAGTAAATAAATAAATAATTTAGACTTCAGTTTGAAGAATTGCAACCTTAGACATCTTTCTATTAACGTATTTCCACTTTTTCCTAAATCCATGGAAAACACAATTAGCTATGTGTCATCTGTTATAACTTTCCTCATTGGTCTAATAGAATTGCTTGAGTTTTGAGGTGCTTTCCAATATTCAATTCAATAACCTTTAAGGTATGAAAAACAACAATGGGCTTTCTTGAACCTGTTTTGGAAGAACAGTGGGCCTTGTTGTCAAGGTAACTTGACCTCATTTTCAAGGTGAATTAGAGCACCATAAGAAGGTGTCCTGGTGCTCAGTAGTACCTCAGTAAGTGTTTTATTATTCAAATGTTGTCAGAAGCAAGCTTGAAGTGGACATATTGTTTTTCACTTTTACCTTTTTAAATAAAAGTTATAAAAAGCTCTTTGAACATCATTTTTTTACCTTTGCATTTATATTTTTTCCTCAGGGAGCATTTCAAATGGTATGTTCTTATTAATCCCTCTCTCCTATTAGATTTGTTTCTCTGGAGTATTATTCTTTTACTTCATGTTTTACATAAGAAACTGACAGCTCTGGCCTTGCTAAAAGGATCCATTGTCTGTTTTTTTCTGATGAAAACACTTGCCCAATGTTCTATTGACCTTTTGAATTTTCCCTCTTTACTTCTTCTGTATCTTGGTTGCAACATGAGCTTTCTTTTCCCAATAACCCACAAGAAAATACACAAATGATAATCAAGAAAGATGTCAGAAACATGAAAACCAGGCGCAGAGATTTGGGCCTATACCGCTGTGAAAGCTTAACCCCTGGTGTTCCGAGAGTAAAAAATATATATCATACTTATCAAGTAAATTGAAAAGGACAACATTTCAGAGATACTTATTGAGACATTAGGATGGTCACACCACCATCTGTAGATACTAGAGGAAGGTTAACATGCATCCATGTGTATGGGGGGCAAAATCTATTTATGGATAAGCCAAAGAGACAAATGTCAGAAGTCATCTGATCAAGCCTGTCATTTATAGCTTTTGAATGATTTGTCCAAGGGTACTCTCAGTGGTGGAACTGGAAAACGACCAGGCCTATCACAGTGTGAAGTCTTTTCTAGAGCATGCTATGGAGGGTTCATTTAGGAAAATGGCTACCCTGTCCACCTTTTGGTCATTCTTTTTATTTTGTTCTTATTTTTGCAGTGGCACACTCTCTGCTAGCAGTTAAGGAAAACTAGTGGTTTTGAAGGGAACACTAAGTTACAATTAATTGATAAAAACTATATCTTTTCCTGTTTGCGTATTATGGGATGCCATGGAAATGACTATCCAGACGAGGAAAAATTAAAAGACTTAATTCTCCCCTGTGAAAATAAAGGAGGAGATTACTCTTTTCCCCCCAATTTTCTTACAGCACTTAAATTAGAAAGCATATAATTGTAAATACTTCTCATTTCTCTGAAATGTGTATAAATCTTTGGAAATTTAGACAGGACTTTTGTCAGCTTTATGACCCAACAATGCTTTTCTCAAAGAGCTAGGAACCAGCTCTTTGAAATGTAAACATCAACGGAGATTGCATCACTGTTTCCCAGTTTCTGTGGGAGGGTAGGAGTTTTATTTTGCTGGGTGTCTTGCTCCAAGTTGAAAAACTACCTCCTGCTATGAAGGTCTGAGACATTTCTTTTACCTCTAGTAGCCAACTAGGTAACACAGGTGGTCACCCCAATTACCAAGTAAAGTTAGGATCTACTTGTGTGAAAAATACTGTCAAATCCTCTTATTTGAGGACTAGTTACTCTTTATCTTGAAAACATGCATGTAATGAATTATATCTGCTTGGCTATGTAAGGGGATGAGTATTCTCTCTGTCTTTGTGATCTCTTAATGGGCTGTCTGTTTCGTACATCACATTCTTTTTTTTTTTTTAATATTTTTATTTATTTCTAGGAGAGAGAGAGAGAGACAGCGTGAGTAGGGGAGGGTCAGAGAGAGAGGGAGTCACAGACTGAACAGGCTCCAGGCTCCGAGCTGGCAGTCAGCACAGAGCCCGATGGGGCTCGAACCCATGAACCGCGAGATCATGACCTAAGCGAAAGTCGGACGCTTAACCGACTAAGCCACCCAGGCACCCCTCGTACATCACATTCTGATCTAATACTTATTCATGAAATGAAAGTATTTTTTTCCTCTACTACTTTGTGGAGAGGCTTTCTGGGTTGAGAGAAGATATAATAGTTTTAATTATATGTCCCCAATGCAATATTATTTAAAATAAATAGGTACCTTTTAAAATGGGTATGTGTAGCTATCAACCAGGAAAAATATAATGGACCCAATGTCTCCTATCTGAAATAGGTTTACTTAAGTCTTTTTAAGGCATTGAGTATGAATAAGAAGAATTTGTATAGAAGTGGAAAAATCTAATTGATAGCATTAAGAAATTTTCTAAGACAGAGACCAACTTATCTTCACCATCATGATTTTCTTTCTGAACCTGTCATTGTAACTGGATCAGTTGTAAGTAAAATAAACACTGTTGGTGATGATATAAAAAGATTTTCAAAGTGTAATTCAATGATATATTTCAAGAGGGTCTTTACATGTCTCTTATTACATCTTCCTGATTTATAAAGCTTCTGAGAAATGAGAACTATATCAGTAAATAGAATCTAACAAAACTTTTATTAAAATTTATCAAAGAATGCCGTTTTCAAATCAGTGTTTTCATCACTATGTCCATGAAACAACACACTTAACCTCCTCGCTAGTTGTAAGTCACTGGTGGGTTTCAGCCAAATTTTTGTTTGGTGTTTATTTAACTAAGTTTTTACTGTTGATGTAAACAAACAGAAATTCTTTGATTTGATTAGAAAGACACTTATAATATGATAATTATGAAATGTTAAATAAATAGTGATAATCCTTGGTTGTAATATAGTCTTGAGAATGAGGAATGGGAGACACAAGGAGAGCTAATGGAGTTGTGTGTATCTAGCATGGATTAATTACTAGTGAGAACTTTTCACATTGAACTTTCCTGAGGAAACTTTACCTTCGCACCAAAACCGAAGTGGAATATTGATGTATAATCCCTTCACTGATATGAATTAGGGATAATCAGGAGAATACAAATATAACTAGGCTTCTTTGCATAACCAGGGTTTAAGTAAATAATATATTTCCAGAGGGTCATTTAAAGCTCAGCTATTACAAATTCCCAATTACATAGAAGATTATGGGAAATGGGAACTATGTGGAGTCTCCCAGTCTAAGCCTGCTATTTATAGACATTGAGTGAGTCTGAACATGGCCCACACTTGCTAACACTATGGAGAATTTTGGAGGAATCACAGACTGAGAATTTTAATTGTTAATAAATTCTCTGAAATGAGGGGTCTTTCTATTGTAGACTGGCATGAGACTAACTTGAAGAGGTTCAATAGAACCTGAGAAGAGAAAAAAAGAAAAATAGTCTACTTAAGAGTTGTACATACTTACCTCAAAGTGTACTGAAAATTTCCAGAATAAAGTAACATGAATGAAAGACTGCATAGTCAGCCTCATTACCCATCCAGGTCAATAGTACAGAACCTCAGGCTGGACATCTGTATCTAGAGTCCTAACTATCCATATTAAATATAGAGCTGTCTCTTCTCCCACAAGCATAAATGTGACTCTAACTTTTTTTTTTTTTCCTGTAGTTAGTATAAATATTCTCCATGGCCTAGTCTTGATAGCTCTTGGGAGCATTCAAGAGTAATGGGCGTAATATATCTGATTAGTACCAGTATAATTTCCCAGTGAAACACCCATGTGTTTTCACTTTCTGAGTAACTATAGGGTTGGTGTCATTGCTACCTGTACCACATTCATCTGACTCAGGACTGATACCCGATTCTGAGTGTCAGTTTTGCTTCTTACTCCAATTTCCCTATCAATTTGGTGGCCATAAATCACAGAAAGGATGAGGGGAAGAGGAGGCAGAGCTACACCCTGGCTCCTATATAGACTCTAAGACCTGGCTCATATATACTTAGGGGTCATTGGATAGTGCATTAAAGTTCCCAGGTTCCTGATGAAATCAGAAAATACAAGTATGAAAGATCTATGATAGACTCTTGCTTTTCTCTTGTTAGATATCTTTGGCACTTACCAGAGAGATCAATCTGTTTTTCTGGCCTTGGCCTCTGTGAGGCCACTGTGAAGGAAAACAAATGCCTCTCAGATGGTCCTGGTGGCAGGGGGTGTTGGGTGCCTTTATCCTTGCCCTGTTTTAGATACCTCATCACCTGTTATTCTCCAATTAAACTGCACTTTACTCTGACAATAGCCCAAATATAAGAGGAGACCCATGGAACTGATTCTATTCAACCGATTTTGTGTGATTCAACTTACAGTTCTTCATAGAAGCACTCAGGTAAATATCACAAAACCTTGTAGATTTGGGAGAAAAGGGAAGAAATCATGACCTTTGGTAAGGAAAACAGTGTAGACGAATGAGATCTGTAGTTGGCAGTAGTTGGACCTCTCCTACAATATCTGAAATCTGTCAAACATATTTGTCACAGCAAAGCAAATACCATGTTTTTTTTTTTAAAGATCTACATCTTTAGATGCAGTGATGTATGTGAGAAATTTCTTTACCTTTTATTGTCAAATCCTAGACCATAGAGTGCCTTTGCCTCTTTCTTGCTCTACATTATAAACCTTCTTACAGAAAAAGATAACAAGTGGCATTATGTCCAAAATGCTTGTATTTTATCCACGTTTCTTTTGTCATTGAGGAGTGAAGCATTCTTTTCAACATTCATGTACTGCACTTATACATGTTAATTTATGCTCATGTTAACTGTTTATTTGTTTCTTAGGACAAAGTTAGAGTGACTCTATTTTCTGAATCATGTTATACATTGACTCTTTTAATTATAATGAAAACAATATTCCAGGATACTAGGGGACATACATCTGACAGAAAGATTATATCTGCTCTTTTATATTCTTTCAGGCTCAATGGACAGAATGTATTTAAATAAAATCTCCACTGTTTTTACCACTATGTATGATGGGAGAATATCTCATTTATTGAAAATCCTGAACCCCCAACCTGGCATTGTTCCTTTGTAATTAGGAGCCAACTACAGAGAGAGCACCAAAGCATTGGCAGAGAGTATCTGGCTCTTGCGCTAGCAAAAAAGAAAAGGTGTCTTATCCACTTTTGTTTTGTATCTCAGAGAGAAGTTATGGCCATCATATAACTCGACTCACAACTTCAACCAATGAACTAATTCTATTGACCATTCTCTGGCAAAATTCATTCTCTTACTAAAGGATACATCTCTGTAAGTAGATTAGAGAGATAAATATTTGAGGAAGGCATTTGTATGCATTATTTATTTCTCTTTAGTTCGTATATCCTATAAGGAAGGATGTGATAACTTTAATTAGAACAACAACCACAATTTTGTAGTAATTTCTGTTCCCTTAAAAAAGAGACATCATTGCATGGTGAGTATAGGGAGATAAAGCCTCAGGAAAAATATTTGGTGGATCTACCATAATCCCATTTAACAAGCTCTAGTCTTAGCCCCTTAATAGGAATTTGGTGTTGTCAACAATTATTTGATTGTCTTTATAATATTCTGAGATTTAAAAAATGTCATTCTAGACACAATTTTCAAGAAGGTAGGTCTCTACTAACAATTAAGCCCATAATCCCAAAGCCATATGTTACCAGTTCAGCATGATCCCTCAGAGAATAATAATTTATGTGTGGTGGTGGTACATTGTTCCTAAAACCCTACACTAACTACTGTGGGGATTATAAAATGACCAAAACACAGGCATTGTGTTCACCTAGCTCTTAACCTAAGAAAAATTACACACATATACAAATGACCTCAATAATATTTAGAGTGAGTATGAATTAATTTTTTTAATAGTTTTTATTTATTTTTGAGACAGAGAGAGACAGAGCATGAGTGGGGAAGGGGCAAGGAGAGAGGGAGACACAGAATCTGAAACAAGCTCCAGGCTCTGAGATGACAGCACAGAACTTGATGAGGGGCTTGAACGAACCATGAGATCATGACCTGAGCCGAAGTCGGACACTTAACCGACCAAGCCACCCTGGTGCCCCAGAGTGAGTGTGAATTAATAAGATCTGTGTGTGCTCAATAAGCAATAAAGATCTATGTAAAAGAAAATGAATTGCTGTTTTGTTATTATACAAAGAAGGGAGAAAATGTGTGGGCAACACATTTTCCCAGTGGAGGATAATTAGTAAGTTAATTTCTTAGTTAAATTGCCTATGTTTGGGGGCTAAAGAATAATAGATACTTTTATCAGGAGTGATTTGATAGGAATTGCACACTGGTTAAACCAAAAGACAGGGAGGCAGGAAAGCATAATGTTTGTTTTGAGAAAAAAAGTAAGCTAGTATAGCTAGAGTTTAAAGATATAGAAGAAAACACCCAGAAAGAAAGCATGGATCTTGAGCAATGGAGTGCTACTGAGTAGCAAGCAACAGTGTTTATGCCACCATTTAGGAGATTTGGTAAATTTCAGAATACTGTAGAGCAGCAAAATAACAAGTCTGGAACTGTACATAATGAAGATATTCTGGCGAGGCAGTAATACCCAGGTAAAAAATGAGTTGAGACGTGCAGTATGTTGAATGGTGACTCACAAAAAAATCCTGTCTTCCCAGAAGCTCACAATGAGAATGTAGATGATATTATTAGTGAAGCATCTCAAAATGAAATTATCTGAGATTTATGATAGGCCCTAAATGCTATGACCAGAGTCCTTATAAAGAGACGAAGACTCAGAGAGGCACAGAGAAGAAAGTCATGTGAAAATGCAACAGGTTGGAATAATGTATCTATAAGCTGAAGACTGTGAAAGATTGTCTACAACCAGCAGAAGTAGGAAAAGGGCATGGGATGGCTCCTTGCTCAGAGCCTCCAGAAGGCACCAATCCTGCCACTGCTTTGATCTCAAGCTCCTGTCCTCTTTAACTAAGCCACTCAATTTGTGGTGATTTGTCACGTCAGCCCCAGAAAATCAATCTGAGAGGCAGCAGCAGACATTCAAATGAAGCATAATGGTCTGAACTAGAGAGGGAGGAAGTGAAAATAGAAGGGAACATGTGGACACAGGATTTACTGTAAAGTTTATGTGTCACAGACCTTCACCTGAATTATGCACGGAAACTGTAAATTCTTTTTTTTAAATGTTATTTAATTTTGAGAGGGAGAGAGAGACAGTGTAAGGGGTCAGAGAGAGAGGGAGACACGGAATCTGAAATGGGCTCCAGGCTCCGAGCTGTCAGCACAGAGTCCGACGTGGGGTTCGAACCCACGAACCCTGAGATCATGACCTTAGCTGAAGTTGGAAGCTCAACTGACTGGGCCACCCAGACACCCCAGGAAATTCTTAAATAAAGCCCACATAACATATAAATGAAAGTGTATGAAGCCTGGACTAGCCCCTGTCTACACGACATGGCAAGTAACCTATTTAAGTAAGTTGCAATGTAAGAGAGAATCCAATGTATTCAGTTTGGCAATCTCAGATGGTGGTGATATTCTTTATCAGAAACAATAAATTTAGAGAAGCAGCTTTTTTGCGAGTAAGTAAAAATCAGGTTTCCTAACAACTGTAATCTACTCATCATCCAAGATGCAGTCCACTGCTGGATTTGGCCTGTGGTAGGTAGTTTGCTAACCCCTGGTACAAAGAAACAACTCTAAAGAAATGTGTTCAGTAGTATAATAGGGGTATGTGTATGGTGCAAAGTCTTCACAAAGCAGGGGAAGCAGTTTGTTGCCACTGTGTACTGGGAAAGCCTTTCTAGCTTCTATTGTGAATTAGGTTTATTTGGCTTTTTTCTGGAGAAAAAAAAAGTTTGTTCACCCATGGTTTAGACCACAGTCTCCCCGGGAAGTGGCTCCATTGTTTTTTCATCTTTGCAGCACTGAGTACAGAGCACATCAAATAGTAGATGCTAATTCATCTTGGAAAATGGAGAACCTGAGTCTTGCATACTGATAGGCTACCCAAATGGAGATATAAAGAAGGTGTTAAAAAATATGGATCTTGAATTCAGGAAAAATATTGGGACTGGCAACATGGGTTTAAGTGATCAACACAGAAGCAGTTGAAAATGGAGAACTCTAAGTCTTGCATACTGATAGGCTACCCAAATGGAGATATAAAGAAGGTGTTAAAAAATATGGATCTTGAATTCAGGAAAAATATTGGGACTGGCAACATGGGTTTAAGTGATCAACACAGAAGCAGTTGCTAACACTCTTAAAATTGACAGAGAGCTCTGAGGGGGAGGCTGTTACAAAGGAAAAGACCTGAGGATAAACTTTGATAAATACAAGTACCATATTGCTGGCTGCAATGAGTACAGACAGGCATTTTAGATATAGTAACTGTGGAGCCAAAGAGATACTTTAAATAAATATATTCAATAAAGCAGTGAAATGGAACTTTATTGTAACTCTTGACTTTCTCTGGATTTTTCTTGTTTGGCCCATCACTTATGGGAAATGTCAAGTGATTCTGAAGACCACCTGGAGTTGCTTTAACTTCTATCCCCTGAGAAGCCGCAAAAGGTCAAGTATCATCTCCTACTGCTTCTCAGAGATGCCTTTACATCACAGAGTTCCTAGTTAATCTTCCCCAGTCCTGCAAAATTCACATGTGCCAGTGCTCGAGATAGAAATGACACACATTCTTTCAATTTTGGAAACTGAGCTTTTTCTCATAGACTCAAGGGGATAATCCCACATTTTAAGCTTTGTTACAGAAGCAGAGAGAGCTGGTTTTTAAGCGCAGGCATTTGCTCAGAAGTTGTTAAGTTTATTTAGGCCTGGGGCTATGTAGGTTTCTTTTAATGGAGGACTTAATTTTTGGCTCTACAAGAGTAGCTCTTTAAAAATTCCCTAAAAAGCACATTATGCGATAATAATGTACACTGTCTTAAAAATATATGATTTAAATTTCAAAAAGTATGGAGTCAATTTAAGAGATACCTGTTAGTCACAATAAGGTAGTATTTAAAAATATATGCACACATATGCATGTATACATATAGAAACCAAAACACACACACATAAACACGTGCGTTCATTACTCAACAAAAGTAATAAATGCTCTGAGATCTTACTGTATGCCATGGATGAACTAAGTGACTGCAATATTCAGTTGTTTATCCTTCCAGCAACTTTGAGGTAGAGATAATATATATATATTTTTTTACATTTTTCAATTACTATTTTATATAACCAACACAAATAAAGTCCCAAAGGAGTCTTAAAATAAACCAAAAGCTTACTCTTCAATTTAATTCAAGAAATTGTTTATTTAGCACCTTCTATCTGCTAATCAGTATTCCATATCCTTAGACAAAATGCCTTACTTCTGCATAAGAAAAGATATATTAATGCAGACATGGACATCAAAGGAGCTGTTTGCCCTCAAGGTAAATACCAGTCTCCATGCTAGAAGACAGAAACCAAACTGTAAAAACATCTCTCAAAAGGGACACTTTCAGGTTCTTAAAAAAAAAATTGACAGCCAGTTACCAATGGAGCACTGTTATTTTGCCTTATTCTTTTCCGTTTCCTTCTTCTTGCTTTCACTTGAGACGTGGTCCTATCTTTTCCATTTCAATAATCCTCCACTCACTTCAAATGGATTGGGAAGATATGCAACTGTTCAGACTTCTTCCTTGTTATTTCCTAAGTCGTGCTCTTAAAACTCTTGTTTCACTTTAAAAGCCTGACTAATTTCTTTCAGTGGGGGGAAAGGTAGAGAAAGAGGGAAGATACAGATAGCGGCGCAAGTCCCCGGGGCCTGGTGGCAGCCATTGGTCCCTGGCCTGCAGGAAGCCAGGCTGCTGGGCTTCCCAGGCCTCTGGTAACTGCCTGCCCCGCCCCACCCGCACTGAGACAGGAAGCGGGGCTGCCATTACCAGGCTCTCTGAAGGCCCGATCCTGGGCTGCCGGTGTTTGGTGTCTTTCCGGGATCTTCAACGTGAGGACCTGATGGCGTGCCTGGAGGTAAAGCCTGCAGAATCATCCCTCCTCCCACCTCCGGACTGCATCCAGGAGATTCTCACTCTCAACGTTCATTACCGCTCAGCCTCCAGCACCAGTTTCTGGCTCCGGCTGCTTGTGCTCCAAGAAATTGAAAAAGTCCTTTCAGCCCCGTTAGGTCTAAAACGGTAAGTGTAACAATTCGCTATTTCTGTTTCGGTGCCTTTTTACATCTGTAACCTGGACTGTTACGCTTTTCGTTTACGTTTACTTCAACTTCAGCGGAGTGACTATGTTGCTTAAGAATGTGCCTAACAATGGGTGGCTCAGTTAAGTGGTTAAGTGGCCGCCTTCAGCTCAGGTCCTGACCCCATAGTTTGTGAGTTTGAGCTCTGCTTCCGGCTCTGTGCAGATACCTCAGAGCCAGGAGCCAGTTTTGGATTCTGTGTTTCCTTCTCTCTCTGCCCCTCCCCTCCTCAAAAATAAACAAACATTCAAAAGTTGCAAAAAAACAAAAAAACAAAAAAAGAATTTGCCCATCAAGGGATCTAGGCCCTGTGGATCTTTTCCTGATATAGTTCAAAGCAGACAAAATTGTGATATGATAATCATATTGAAGATACAGAAAGAAAACCAATGTGAAATTCTCTACAAAATTGAATATGATTTAAAAAAATTTTTTTGAATGTTTATTTTTGAGAGAGAGAGTGAAAGAGTGCAAGTGGGGGAAAGGCAGAGAGAGAGAAGAGACACAATCTGAAGCAGGCTCAGGCTCTGAGCTGTCAGCACAGAGCTCTGCTCTGGGCTCAAACTCACCAACTGTGAGATTATGACCTGAGCCAAAGTCAGATGCTTAACTGACTGAGCGCCTAATTGAATATGGTTTTTAATGAAAGTGATCAGGAATTGAGAGACTTAAGCTATAAGATACATGCCTTTAGTATGGTTTTCAGTAACCTCTTGGGTTATAATAGAGATTTGCCAGCCACAAGGAATGCAGCATGTAAAGAAAATCTTTACCTGACTGATGTTTCAGTCACTGGTGATATTATTTGTCTCTGCAGTGAACCTGTACTGGTTTTGCTTAGGATGGTGAGCAGTTATAGACGGCACACCAGCATGTCATCTTCATGAAATGGCCTTTGTGGATAATGATAGTGACTTTGATGATTTGAAAGGAGAACTAGATAAATATATCAAAAAATACCTTGTTGGTAAAATGAAAGTAGTAGGAAATACAAAGTGCGAGGAAATGATTCGAGGAAGAATGATTGGAGCAGCCTGTGCTACAGAAGTTCTGGTGTTGCTGGACAGCCACTGTGAAGTGGATGTCACATGGCCGCAGGCCTTGTTGTCTGTCATCAGGAGGACCGGCAGTCCACGGCTTGCCCACCAACTGATATGATCAGTGCAAATGTGCTTGTCTACAGCTGGTTGTCCTCTGTGGTACAAGGAGGAGTCAGCTGGGGGCTGCGCTTCAAATGTAATCTTGTTCCCTTTTCCGAGCTATCAGGACCAGATGGAGGCAATGCACCAGTAAAGTCGCCTGCAATGGCTGGAGGATTGTGTGCCATGAATAGACACTATTTCAGTGAATTGGACAGTATGATAGTGGCATGTGTATCTGGGAAGGAAAGACTTAGAAATATTGCTTAGGATCTGAATGTGTGGTCAACACATTCTGAATGCTCTTCAACATCCCTTGCTCTAGAATAAGACATATTTTCTGAAAAAAGGGCAACCATATGGATCTTGTAAAGGTCAGGACACTATGACACATAACTCTTTGAGGCTGATACATGTTTGGTTGAATGAATATAAGGAACATTATTTTTCCTTAAGACCTGATCTGAGGACCAAAAGCTACGGAAATATTGGTGAGTATGTTGAAATGAAGAAGAAATTGGGTTGTAAATCATTTAAATGGTATCCAAATAACATTTACCCAGAAATTCAGGTATCTGTGCAAGGACAATATAGAAGTAGGCACAGTGAGTGAAAATATCTTGGTTAAGAAAACTGTTGCATTGCCCAGAGAAAAGCCACAGAAGACTTGAGGATGGTCTGAACTAAGGCAGGACTTGATTGATTACCTTACATGTTATGCATTGGAATTTTTCATCTAGAAATTATGATATAACTGCATTAAAAACAAAGGATTCTAGTTCAATCCATTGCTTAATATCCATTAGTGCTTTATTTATCGTGCACAAAAAAGTTTAAGAAACCCTAGATATTCAAAGATAAATAAGACTAAGCTTATTTCTCCCAAAGAACATACAGTATACCATAGGAGATGAATAGATGCTAATGCTGCTATTCATTTATTCACTGGAAGTCAAGGTGAAGAAGGAGAGAAATTCAAGGATGACTCCCAAAGAATGGGAGGAAATGTGGGCTTCACCAAAGAATGCAGGACAAAGTGGAAGATCGCACCTAGAAAGGAAGATGATAAACTAAAAGTATGAAAGACAAAATACAAATTCTGTGATGTATTAAAATGTTTTTTGTGAAGAAATGAATATACCTGGAAGAATATTATATCAACAGGTTTACAGCTATGGAAGTTATCAAAACTGAAGATAAAGAATTCCACGTCATCTCAGTCTAATGGGAAAACATTTTACCACAGGACAAAATTAAGTAAAAAGACACACTTTGAGTTGGCAGTGTAATGAGGGATTAATATAGACTGCATTGTGTATAACCTTGCAGAAATCACTTCACTTCTGGTACCCAATTTGCTCTTCAGTAAAATTAGAAAATAAAACTAAGAACTTTTCCAAAACTAATGTATGCTTTGAACGAATCCAATCTTTTTCTTGGTGCTCGTCTGCCTCCATGGAACTTGGAGAATATTCTTGTAACAAATAATAATAATAGAATCAGCAAAGCTAATATAATTGTATTTTGTTTTTGTTTTTGTTTTATGCCAGTTTGCTATGGAATTACTCACAGACAGGTCATGAAAATACTGGAAAAAGATCATCACTAAAAAAATCTCAAAAGGTATTTCCTATGTAAGCTGGAAAAACCATCTTATTTCCATTTCCCCTACAACTGGGTGACATTTGTGCAGTTGGGAATCCCAGGGACAGCCTCATGAAAGTCACCATGGGTCATGGCACTGAATCTGCTCTGTTCCCATGACAATGTCTACCAAGTTTGGTTTTCTTAATAAGAGCTGCAGTCAGTTTCTAACATGTGGAACAGCGTTAAGT
The DNA here is from genome assembly GCA_017311185.1 of Proteles cristata cristata. Taxonomy (NCBI): domain Eukaryota; kingdom Metazoa; phylum Chordata; class Mammalia; order Carnivora; family Hyaenidae; genus Proteles; species Proteles cristata. The sequence goes on along the minus strand of JAESUZ010002080.1, from coordinate 18,644 downwards.
GCTGATAATGTAATACTCTACCTTAGAATAGGTGATGATAATTGTTTTTAACTTCAATTCATTTGTTAATGCTAAAAGCTAAGGTTTATTTGAGCAGTACTCAGCATGTGACTCTGTGTTAAAGAGTGCCAAAGATCCTCTGGGTGTTGCTCTCATAATTTATGATTTGAAAAACAAACACTCTAAGATTGAAAAAGAACTTTGGTAAACATGAATCAGGAAAATGAAAGAGGTTTTTTAACATCTTTTGATCAAGCTAAAAAAATTTAACTAGCATGGGTCACTTTACTATAAATGTGTATCAAATTAACATGACTCTCTTCTAATTGCATAATATTTTAGTAGTATAAGTCCTGGTTGCCGTTTCAGAATAATGCATTTTTAGGGCATGACCGTAGATGATAATAGAAAAAGATGGGCCAAATCAAATTCGAGAATAAGGAAAGTGAGGTTGAATATAGGTGAACTTTTTTGAATGAGATGGATGAACACCTCTGAATGAAATATTCAAGACTATGTGGCAATCTGCTTCTCCAAGGAAACAAGAAAATTCAATTTCATGGGAAAATGAGAATGAAAATCAAACGTCTCTAAAAGACACACACAAATGTACACACTCATATACACACTTATGTTTAGCAAAAACAAGTAGAGCTAAAAGATCTTTTACATCTGTCTATATTTTCCTTCCTTTGTTTCCAAATACTTGTAATCATTGTCCTAATCATTATATCTGAAAATATTATATTTTTTCTTTTAAACTCATCTACCTTATTTCCTTATCTACTCCAAACCTAAAGTAAGTGTAGATGTTGTTTGTTTTTGAATAATTTATCACATTGAGGAGCTGCACAAGTAAAAATAACAGATTGAAAAGCACAATTGACAGGGAGGGCAATCTACAATGACAGGATCTAGAGTCCAGAATTTTAAATAGTTCTAAAAAACTTATTGACTTTCTTTGTTTCCATTAGAATTATTTAAACAGATCTTCTCATCTTTGTTTTCAGTATTAGTAGTTATTAAATTATATAGTGAGATAGTACAGACTGGTTTTCTGTCATCTTAGTACATTCTTATAAGATAGGATCTCCATGTTAGATATGAAAGGAACTGAGGTATTTGCTGGAGACCGAAACTGCACAGATCATCCCTGATGGCAAGGCCCAGAGAAACACCTGTGTGAAAGGACTGCGCAGATCATCCCTGATGGCAAGGCCCAGGGAAGAGACTGCAATGCAGTCAGAAGAACCCCCAGCAGAATTCTTCTTCTCTACTTTGTCTGTACCTTTTACTCTCACTTCTGCTGTTAGTCTATTCTAGGGTTAATATGAAACCAGAATCACCCAAAGTTCCCCCTTCCTGCAAAATGGAATGCACCTAAATATCATGTCTGCCCCCTCAATCAGATGCTGTCTAATGAATATTGTAGCAATTAGCAAAATTGGAGACAGTCCAGTATGCATTGGGTCTATAAGAGACCTAGAATTCATGTTCCTTGTATGAGTCTAATTGCCAGTAAGAATACATATTATGCCATAAACAGAGACAAAAACAAGACTTACTAGTTGTGGAGGACTTTCTCGAAAAAGTGTTAGAGAAATATTTGCCTGCTGACCTCAAGCCTGTAAGGCAACTTATGGATTGTACTGGTCAAAGAAGGAGATTGGTAAATGCAGAGACCAAATTCTAGTTGATCCACGTAAAACATTTCCATACGTCATCTATGATAAATGTTGACATTGTTCTTTCTTAGTTAAGGGGTTGTGAGAGTCTGTTACCTACAACTGTGGGTACAAGTATATCCTATTTTTGCATTCCCACTGAATTTAAACAGTTAAAGGGCACCGTGATCTCATGTATTCTGGCAATATACTTCACTTATCCTTAGATACCCTGTCATACATAGTAAAGAATATGTAAAACTTTGTTATGACTACCTGGTTAAATTTTATTGGTTGAAGTAGAAATTACATACCATGAAATCACTGTTGCCAAGAAAACTTAGAAATGTTAAGTCCTATGACTGTACTCAAAAAATGTAAATTGTTTAAGCATGATTGTTTGCATTTGCTATATAAAAACCCTAAGCGGAAAAATAAATTTGAGCAGTCCACCTGAAGAGGCTGGCTCCGTGTCTTCTTTCACCAACTCCAACCATCACTCTCCTGGCCAACCCTGGCTTGCAGAGGCTGGTCCCCTGCAGGTATTGAGAATGAAATAATTTGCACAACAATGGAATCAAAATGGAAAAGTTTGGCTCCAAATCCCAATTCTCACTACTCCCAAAACTTACAGTTAATTCTTGAATGCTTCAAATATTAAATGTATACTTTAGATAAATAATATGTAGTCTTTTCCAAAATGATACTAGACTTTCATTGAGATGCCCATAGGTATCAGAAAATTATGGTGAGTGTCAGTTAACATTGGGGTAACACTTTATGACAAGGAACATAGAAAAGAAAAAAAAATAAATTTGACATACCTGATAAACCAAGTGCTGGTGAAGAACAATCTTTTACCACTCATGAAGACGCTCTTTGACCAGACTTTAGTCAAGCACCTCTGAGCTTTCATCTTGATGAGGCTTCAAACTTGGCCCTATCCTTGTAAGGCCTGCGTAGCCCAGTTCCTGCAAGAATTCTGCTAAGTCAGTTTAGAGAGAAGTCCCCACTCTTGATATCCAGTCATCCTCAATATCTGATCAAAATTCCTCATGTTCCACCCCCAATCCCAAGTGATATCTGCTCACTCTGGTCTTCCCTCAGCAAAAATCCTATTAGGTCATATTAGCAAGAATGCCCCTAACCTTTGATGTCTTCTTCTCAGCAATCTTCCATCCACCAATCACCGTCCCCCACACCCATGCACTTACCCTCTTTTTAAATCCTCGCTTGTCCTTATATTGAGAATTGAGTCCAATTCTATACTGATGTGTCTTTCCCCTTATTATAATAGTTCCTGAATAAAGTGTGCTTGTACTACTTTAACTACTTTCAGAGTCTGCTGTTTTTCTTTAACACCATATGCATGCTGAGCAGAGAAGCATGAGGAGAGGAATGCATTTTGAAGATAATGACAATTTTTAAAAACCCCAGTTTCTTCTGCCTATGTTTAAAGGACTCTTTGCAAGAAAGTTTTTCCAAAAATGATCATTTGGTTTAAATACTCGCCTAAAAGTTGTGTTTATTTGCTTTGGCAATATTCCTAAACTCAAGAGAGGAATGTGATAGTTAACTTCTTCAAAATATCAACTTTGTCCAGCAGTGAAGGACTGCATCTTTTAATCTACAAATGGGCCCTCTCCTACTGAAATAGGACAGAATCAACCTGAAGCATGCTTTGGAGCTACTCCTTCTCACCAGCACTGTGGTACTTTGATTAGGATTTACTGTGGCTAAAATAATACCCTCATTGTCTTGTTTACTAGTTTTTCTGAGCAAGAAATAACTTTGGAGCAGAAAAAAAAACTGGTCTGATCCACAATCCGTTCTCTACAGGGGAAACTGCTGTTATCAGTGATAGTGTTCTTATGGAGTGAGATGGTATTGTGTGAAACTGCATTTCATGAAACAGTCATAAAAGATTCTGAAATATTATCAAGTGAGCACTTTGAATACTGGAATAACAAAAGCAGAGTTTATCTTTCATTTGATAACAAGTTTTTTGTGCTTCCTCTTGAGTACTAAAGAAATCACTGACTTCAACTGCAGTAAAACAATGGCAACCAAACTCCACTTAGCAGCTGGTCTTGGGTGGACAAATTTCCACCAACGAAATCGACCCTTTTAAAAAGCAAAATGTATAACCTGTGACCCTGTAGTTTTTGAAGTCTTGTACTGTAGGATTCAGTTCTAATTTTTTCAGGCCAAGAAAAGCCTCTTCCCTTCCTCCTACTATAGTGCTCCTATAATAAGTCTCATCGTTTGTTTGCTTTTTTTTTTTTCAATGACATGATTATGAAATTTATTCCACTGCCCCGGGTCCCACAACAGAAGCTTTCCCATTATTTTCTACAAGATCCAATAGAGCATTCTTGATTTCAATCAGGTCAGACACCCTGTCACAGTCCAATCTTGACACCTCAATGACAAGGCATATCAGAGCAGTCAGAAGTTTACAACATGTAATAAAAACTGAACTAAAGTCAAGCATGCTCTCCTCTTGTAGGCCCAGGGAGACTCTAGGCAACTAGTGATTTGTAGGCTCCATTACATCCCAATTGTTCGATGTATCTAGCCCTTGGCAGAGTGTCAAGGACAAGAAATAATCAGTCTTTAGAGATCACTTTTGAAATGCTATGCCCTCTGCTTCCTTCAGGTGAATCATTCCTTCCGTGTTGTCGGGATCCACTGATGAAAGCTGACGACTTTCAATAGCCTGTGACAAGTGAGGTATCCCCTTCTCCATATGTGGAGAAAATGATATTGTGCAATCAGCTTTCACCAGGCATGCTGTGAGTGATGAGCTACCGCACAACCTCATCCTCATGAGCTCCTTTGCCAGAGTTGAAAGTAAAAAGCAGGACATATGAGATCTTGTACACAAGAGCAGAATGCTCACCAGAGAAGCAGACAGGAGGGCATTTTTAAATTTCTTTACAGACATTTCATGTCCAGAAGCCAAATTTTGTCCTCAAGTTAAATCTTTAGATTCAAAAGAGGGGACTTATATCAATAAGTAAGTCACTGATGGAAATTGGTGGCAGTGCCCACATAGCCATAACTGTGAAATAGGTCTTCAGGTCTGGATAGGACTTGTAGTCTGGCTAACATAGAATAATACATCTGAGAAGAGAGTTGTTATTGATTTTTAAATAGTAAGTTTTTTTTTCTCTCATGAATGGCTTACATTGTTTTCACTCACTAGAATTCCAACTATTTCAACCATAAACCACAGCAATTTAAGTTTCTCCTACCACTGCCGAAATAGCCATCACATTTAGTGTAAAAGTACTAATTATTAAAAACTGATGATCTATTTTCTAGTTAATTTGTATTCTAGTTTCAGCTTGTCTCTTTACATGAAGTCCAGCTTTGGTTAATTTGCTGTAAATTGACATTAGAAACTATATAATGCAATCAGGGATAAAGTGAAATGTAAATTGCACCCCCAATTTTCTTTCTGGAGAAAATGTATAGAAAGATGTGCTGATAGAGGAGGTAGAAAACAAGTATTCAAATATACCAGCTACAGAATTTGGCAGACAATTCCTGGTTTTACTTTAATGTAATTGTGTTAATGTAAGAATATGACACATTCAGTGTATCTCCCAAGTATTCCGAGTTTTTAGAAATTTCGTAGATGAGAAAGTATTGATTATGATAACTAATTAGTTTGATAACTAAGTCTTAATAATATTCCCAATAATCATGAAAAACACTCATGTATATGGTAGGCATGTATAATCGTACATAAAATTTTAATTAAAAATGTATTTTACATGCTTACCAAATAAAACTTAGCAAATATTTATGAAACATTGTAAATTGTAGCACAGTACTCTATTCTTTGTGACAAAATTTTTTTTCTAATGCATAAGAGCCAGTTTGAAAAGCAAAGAAACCCCAAATTACATTCTTTTGGCTAGTAAATCATCTTTAATTAGTTTTTATTTTTAAAAATAAAAAATATGTCTTTTATTGTTAAATGCTCAATGCTCCTCTTGTTTAATGTTTTCTTTATGCTTTTTAATATTCCAGTTCAAGTACAGTAACATTGGGCCTTCATGTTACAGTTCTTTAGGATACATGTGATCTGAGATTATTTGCCACATTTATATTGATAAATGAACATTTTCAAGAAGAAAGTTTTCAAGTATTCTCTCTATCAAGCACTTTAAAAATGCTACCTGTGCTTATTGTCTAGTTCTAGTCATTAGGCCTCTTTCTCCTATTTTATTTCCTCTTATTTAAAACTCATCCCCCCAACACATACTGTGAATACCCCAATTTCTCCAATACTTGAAATATTTTTAAATCCTACAATTATATATATCCAGCTACCTGAAATTATAAAAGAAAAATCTTACAATTACATCCTGAGCCAAAATACCCTCAAAGAAACCAACATAGTCTAAGTAGCCTATGTGATAGATATTTTAATTTACAATCTATTACAACATGAAAAACAAATGGGTGGTGTTTCTTGAGTGCGTTTTAAAACGATGTCTCTTTGAGTTGTAACATCACAGATTAAATACACGTGTTACGTACAATTCTTCCTCAAATCTACAAAAACAGTTAAGAATTTACATATATATATATACATGTATACATGAAGTAACCAACATGAAGTAAGCAGGAAAAGAGTGGAAAACAGATGTTGAAAAAATGGCGAGCCGACAGACAAGTGATACCTGACTTGGCATAAAAGAAAAGGATGAACGTCTGCAGGACCCCAGAGGAGAATCAAAAAGAAGCAAACCTGGAAAAGTCTCAAGAATTTGAGAAGCAGTTCACTCTAAACGAATGTCTTTAAAGGCAACCAGACCTCCAAACACCCGAAGGACTTAACATGTAGGCAACTGCTTCCACCAACAGTGAAGGAAAATAAGAGGTCATCCATGTGGAGAGTTAACTGGAGAGACCTGCACCTAGAGTTTAGGGCAAAGGTAGGAGCAGAGATGAGACCTAGAACTCAGTACAAGTAGAAGTCAAGGTCGCTATATTCCCTATAACTTAGTTTCCCAACCAAGAACATTGGAGAGTCCAGCAGGAAAGATCTGTAAATCCCTGCAGTTAGGAGAAGCCCCAAAAGGTCTGCTATGCCTCTGTGTTTTCACTCTGTAGTGAAGACTGATATAAACAAAGCTTGCCCGTGCACAAAAAGCTGAACATCACTGTTTCAGTGTCTCACATTTAAATATTAATAGCAGGTAATAATCAGCAGACACTCAAGGAAAGCCAACGATATGAAAGAAAGAGACAAACAAACTAAAAAAAAAAAAAAGCAATGAGCATGAGGACAAAAATAGATACAAGAAGGCAATTTGGAGGAAACAGGGAGCATGTAGGGAGTAGTGGGAAATTTCAAAATGTCTATTAGTCTTCAGCAAGCTAAGAGATACCATTGTGTCATTAGTCACAAAATGTCACTACAGGAAAAAAAAGTACAGTCAACAAGAAAGATCACCTGGAATTTATAGAATGAAAGGCAAAACTTTAAGTAGCCACCAGCTTCATAATCACCATACAATTAGAGAAAAATGGAAACTGTAGTCAAGAATAGATTTCAGAAAATCTGAAAAAAAAAACAACAGCAAAAGTGAATTGGAAAGATGGGAAGAAAAAAGTTTTAAGAAAATAATCAACCCACAAGTTTCAACATTCAAATAATACAGAAGTAAACAGGAAAAAAATAGAAGGGGAATCATCAAAGAAATAACTATAAGAACATTTCCATAAACTAAAGGATACATTTTTTTCAACAACAAAAAAAAGCCATACTGCATACCTGGTAGAAAGAACTAAATTAGACCCACACGAAAACATATTTTTGAATGAAAATTCAGAATAGTAGGAGCACAAATAAGACCAAATCTGACAGAAACGAGAAAAAGATCTAAAATGAGAGTAGCATACAATTTGTTAATAGTATTGCAACTAGAAAGCATTGAAACAATAGGCTACTTAATTATGAGAAAAATTGATTTTGAATCTAGAATTCTATATTAAAACAAACTTTTAAGCGGGAGACACATAACATTTCAAAAATGTTTCTAAGGCAACTAAGAAGACCCTAACATTTCCCTCAGCAATACTAAAATTTAGACAAACTTCTTCATTACTCTAGGTCCCTGACCTTCTTTCCTTTAAAAAAATTTTTTTTTTTAATGTTTATTTTTGAGAGACAGAATGACAGAGTATGAGCAGGGGAGGGCAGAGAGAGAGGTAGACTGAGGATTCGAAGCACGCTCAGGCTCTGAGCTGTCAGCACAGAGCCCATTGGAGGGCTGGAACTCACAAATTGCAACATCATGACCTGAGCCAATGTTGGGACTCTTAACTGAATGAACCACTCAGGGGTCCCTTGACCTCCTTTTCTTAAAGCATTGGCTTTAGAAAACTTGTAAATTATTTCTCTGCTTCTTTGAGACATAAATCGTTTTAAAAGACTCTTGGCAGTTTTACAATCCAGGCATATCTTTCTCTGGAACCTGGGAGCCATTTCTTTGAACCTGTGATCACTATTTCCCTGTCAGAGTAGGATTCTACCTTAAGAAGGCATCTTCCTTCAAGTTGTAGAATGACTTTCTGTCATAAAGATATTTTTTTCTTTAGAGGAAGCCTGTTAGCAAGCACACATGGTCAACAGTTTCCTCCAACCCACCAATTAAAAACTTTCCAGCCTCTTCTTTCAGTGGAGTTGAGCTCAAAGTTTTGGTCTCACTCTGCTATTATAGTCAGTTTGAATTAGGCCTTCCTTGCTTGTTTAAATTTGTTGGATGCACTTTTTGCTTTGACACAGATATAGGTTGTGTTCTTGAAGAAGGTATAAGAGATGGCAGCCAAGGTAGAATATATAACAGGAAAGAGACAAATAGATTCCCCAAGCTGAGGATAAAAGAAATATCAACGGAGGGCTGTCAGAGTTTGAGATTATCAGCATACATTGGGAGAGAAAGATGGAGAGTTTGATAAAGGCAAAAGTACAAAATGGAGCTAGTAAGTTATTTGATGACTTTTATCATCCCAAGAGGAAATGCACCCATCTATCAGAGTTTTGGTGCTGAGATGGTACTAGGGTACATAGAAAATTCAGCCAAAGAACTTCTAGGTAGTTATAAACTCCAGTGAAATTTTAAAAGTTGGGTACAGAGGAAAAAACGTTGTTTCTACTCTGAACAATATTCACATAGTCAACATCTTAAAAATCCTAAATAAGAGTTAATGTAATCAATATTGTGATAAAATCATGGCAGGAGAAAAGGGAGTGAGGAATGTACTTTTGAGTGGTGGGTGCAAGAGGTTTAAATCCTGCACTAACATTTTAGGAGAAAAATGTTAACATCTAAACTTTAAATAAATAAGTAGCAGAAGCCTTGATTCAAATAGGTGAAGTATTTGTCAAGAAACCTGGGATAGGAATAGTAAGTCTAGAAGTTAATTGCATTTCCTTATAAGTCTGAATGTATTACCTTACTTTCTAAATGTCAAATATGTAAATCTGAAATATAATAAAAGCAGAGTCTACAAGAGGTAAAAAAAAAAAAAGAGAGAGAGAGCATATGCTTGCTGAAAATAAAATGAGAAGGGGTGCCTGGATGACTCAGTCAGTTAAGTGCCTGACTTCAGCTCAGGTCACGATCTCAGGGCTTATGGGTTCACACTCCATGTTGGGCTCTGTGCTGACAGCTCAGAGCCTGGAGCCTGATTCAGATTCTGTGTCTCCCACTTTCTCTGCCCCTTCCCCACTCTCACTCTATTTCTGTCTCTCTCTCAAAAATAAACATTAAAAATAATAATAAAATAAAATGAAGAAAAAGGAAAGCATTCACAAAGTGAAGGATAGACAAAGGGAAAGGAAGAAAAATTTAAAAGAGAAACGTAAAGGAAAAGAGCAACAAAAAGTAACAAAGAAAAGCTGCATTTTATATACTGCATCATTTCATGCGCTATTATCTCTAAATGAACATGTGACTCGTCACTGGCCTTGACCAATTGTGTATTAGCAAACAGCAATCAGGACCACAATGGACTCCGCTCATTTGCTGAATCACAAACTAAACCTAAACTACTTAGTGTTTTGTAGTTCACAACCTCTTTCTTCTACAGTTCTGATAAAATATTGTAGGAAATGATTATGAGGTCTTCAAAACTGCACAGCAGTGTTTTACGTGTCAACTTTTCTTTTGTCCCAAATGAGCTATTTTAAAAATTCGCCATCCTCCACCCACTACACACTCCTGCAACCTTCATTCTCAGGAACTACCCTTACCTCTTACCTTACAGAGAAATTGGAGCTGGTAGTCAGCACAGAGCCCGACGCGGGGCTCGAACCCACGAACCGTGGGATCATGACCTAAGCGAAAGTCGGACGCTTAACCGACTAAGCCACCCAGGTGCCCCATGCACAGCAGTGTTTTACGTGTCAACTTTTCTTTTGTCCCAAATGAGCTATTTTAAAAATTCGCCATCCTCCACCCACTACACACTCCTGCAACCTTCATTCTCAGGAACTACCCTTACCTCTTACCTTACAGAGAAATTGGACACTATCAGATCCCTTCGGTCTTTCTCATGCAAATCCTACACCTTCAAATACATCCCAGTTTTCACCTCTGTATTTTCTCTCTTCATGGGATATGTTTAAATACTGGAATCTATGTCTTGCTTCCACATCCCTGGCAATCTCTGGAAAGTTCCTGAAGTAGTGAGTACCAAGGCCAGTCCAGCTCTATTGACTGTATAAAACATGCTAGTGGCCAGGAATATGTGATAAAACACCTCAAGCCCAGCTGTTAGGAAAGCTATTATGAAGATTTATACACATATTTCTATTATTTAAGCATCTCTCTGTGTTGCAAATTTTTTCCAACCCTCACGGTCCAGTGTCATCATCCTTCACTTCCACTATTAAGTGATGCCGCTGCAGAGAAAAATGGGACAGCTTTTGGTTTTGCACATGAAGATATAATCTTCCTGAGGGTGCCGGCCATCTTTTAGATACATCAGTGAGCAAATCCTGGCTGTATCTTAGTTCACGAATCATCTAGGTATCAAGGATGCCTCATTGGCTCATAATTATTCTTTACAACAAACCTATTTCTTGAATCTGATTCCCTTAATTCTCATGGATCTCACTCAGCTTTGTTTTAAATCTGTCCTTCTTTACTGGTTCTTTTCTTTGAATGTATCTATATGCTCAAGTCTCTCCCCCAAATAAAACAGTATTTCCACACCTCCTTCTGGGGATATTCTTCTCTCCAGTAAGTCCTGTATAATATCTCTTTAACCTCTGCTCTCAACCAAGTCCTCATCACCACTACCCTTTCCCACTAATTTAGTTGCCACTAATCATTAGCACTAATCTGATTGTTTCCTTGATCAGTTTTTCCTCTCCAGCTCTTTCACAAATATCTCTCCTTTGAGCATCAGACTCACATATTCAATGGCTCATTAGATGTATTCATTTGTACATCCCACAGATACCTTCTCAACTCAGTATGTCCAAACCTAAGATCAGGTCTGCCTCATACCTGCTCATTCTCCCCTTTGTTATGAATCAGTGAATGTCACTGCATGTAGTCGTCCAAGCAGATACCTGGTCACCCTTGACTACATTCTCTCCCTTATTGTCTACACTTTAACAGTCATGAAATAGTAACAATTCTAATTCACAACCTCACACTTCAGTATTTCACCTTACAAAAAAGATTCTGGGGGTGCCTGGGTGACTCAGTCAGTTAAACATCCAAGTCTTGACTTTGGCCCAGGTCGTCATCTCATAATCATAAGGTTGAGCCCCGTGTCAGGTTCCACGCTGAGTGTGGAGCCTGCTTGACAATCTAGCTCTCCCCTTCTCTCAAAATAAATAAATAAACATTTAAAAACTATTCTGTTATTCAAGAGCAAATTCTTCTCCCTCTCTTTTGGATATTTATATATCTTGCTTCATATTGCTTGAAATATTCCCTCCCAGTGCCAGCCATTATCTTCAACTTTCCTCAGGTTTGAGTTAGATGTTGTATTGGAATCCAGGCCAACCTAACAAAATACCACAAATGGATGGCTTAAGACAACAGGAATTTATTTGCTCACAATTCTAGAGCCTAGAGTCCAAAATCAAGATATTGGCAGGTCCACGGTCCCTCTGAAGGCTCTGGGAAGCAAAGGTCCCATGCCTCTCTCCTAACTTCTGGTGGTTGCCTATGGTCTTTGATGATCCAAGTCTTGTTGCTACATCATTCTAGTCCCTGTCTCTGTCCTCACATGCTCTTCTTCCCCCGGAGTGTGTCTGTGTTTCCACACGGCCATATGTAAAGGCACCAGTCATTTACTTCAGGGTCTATTGTAACCCAGTATGACCTCATCTTAACTAATCACACTTGGAAAGACCCTATTTCCAAATAAGGTCACAACTCAAGGTTACATCTGAGCATGAATTTGTGGGGAATCGTGTTCAACCATTACAGATTCCCTGTTACCAACTTCCTATTGCAACTTGAGCAGCCTTAGCATACCACATAGATGATTATTTTAGAAACTACTGATTTGTCTTTTCCCCAGTTGCACAGGGACAGAAAACATTTTATCTTCAGGACCTCATGCAAAGTCTGACATAGAAAAGAGGCTCAGTACATATATGGGAAAAAAGAAAAAAACAAATGAAGAAGGATTAAAAGAAGAGCTCTTCTTAAAATTCTCACAGTCTTCCCATGATTTTCAAGATAACTTTCTAAACTAAACCAGAATGTCAGAGAAAGGCCTCTGTTAAAATTTAAAATATTCATTCCTTTTATTGCCTTCAAAGTGGCACAAAAACAAAAAGAAATGAAATTTTAAATAAACTACTGTCTTCTGAAGGTGTGGCACAATGCACTTTAACTTTTTTGTTTTGGAGGTTTTTGTTGTTGTTTTCGGTATTTTCCCTGAATCACACTTCTTGCTAAATCCATCTTGACTTTTAGAAGTCAAAATTTATTTAATTTTATCTTGGAAGGAACATCTAGTTCTCCCCCAACCCCATTCTTCCTTTAGGGTGGGCAGGTGCATTTTGGTATACTTATATAACTGTTAGTAACAACTATCCTGTCCAGGTCCCTACCTCTGTGATGGTCCCCATGCCATCCGGCTAAGTGTCATTGCAAGTCCTTGCAAGTGCTGGCCTGGGTGAAATGCCACAGAGCTGATGTCCTTGAGAAACACTAACCAAGGACAAATCCTAGCACCCTACACATGCCATCACAGCTCTTAGTGTCCCAGTTGACCCAAACAGCGCCCTGCTCTTTGATTACTACCTGTGTGGTCTTTTCTCTCTTCTCGGTTTCACTTGCTCCCTGACCTACTGGTGTTTCTTAGGATCACTAACCAAATAAGCTACTAGCTGTCCAGTGCCCTCAAGAATTGTCTTTGGTTAGAACCTGTACAAGAGATTTTCTACTACTCTTCTAATACCGCTTTTCATAAACTGTAATCTATTTCCTTGTCTTCTGCTACTACTATATAACATATAACGTCCCAGTGGTATACATTGTACTTTATTACTCCCTGTCTAGCAGAGTGCTTGTGGTATGGTAGGAACCAATAAATAGACCTGGTTCTTTTCTTCTTTTAACATATGAATGATTTCATGATTTGATTATTATGGAACAAAATAGAATGGGAAGGTAGAGACATAAAGGCAAGGCATTTGTTATTAATAATATGTAACTTGTAACTTTGTGTTAAAATATAATAATTTTTAATATTTATTTTATTTTTATTTTTTTTTATTTTTTTAAAAAATATATATATATTTATTTCTAGGAGATAGAGAGAGACAGCGTGAGCAGGGGAGGGTCAGAGAGAGGGAGATACAGACTCTGAAACTGGCTCTAGGCTCTGAGCTGGCAGTCAGCACAGAGCCCGACGCGGGTCTCGAACCCACGAACCGCGAGATCATGACCTAAGCGTAAGTCAGACGCTTAACCGACTAAGCCACACAGGCGCTCCTTATTTTTGATTTTTTTTAAGAGAGAGACAGAGAGAGAGACAGACTGCAAACAAGGGAGGGGCAGAGAGAGAGGGAGACACAGAATCCAAAGCACACTCCAAGTTCAGAGCTGTCAGCGCAGAGCCCAACACAGGGACCTAACTCATGAGCAGTTCATGAGTTCATGAAATCATGACCTGAGCTGAAGTCAGCCACTTAACTGACTGAGCCACCTGGGTACTACCCAAAAATATAATTTTTATAGGCAAAACACATTAAGCAACACTTTTATTTCTTTTATTATATGTATGTGTGTGTGTGTGTGTATTTTTTTACATCCAAGTTAGTTAGCATACAGTGCAATAATGATTTGAAGTATAGATTCCTTAATGCCTCTTACCCATTTAGCCCATCCCCTCTCTTACAACCCCTGTTTGTTCTCCATATTTAAGAGTCTCTTATGTTTGTGTCCCCCTCCCTGTTTTTATATTATTTTTGCTTTCCTTCCTTTATGTTCATCTGTTTTGTGTTTTACAGTCCTCATAGGAGTGAAGTCATATGATATCTGTCTTTCTCTGACTAATTTCGCTTAGCATGATACCTTCTAGTTCCATCCATGTAGCTGCAAATGGTAAGATTTCATTCTTTTTGATAGCTGAATAAAACTTCATTGTGTGTGTGTATACGTGTGTGTGTGTGTGTGTGTGTGTGTGTGCGTGTGTGTGTGTGTATACCACATCTTTATCCATTGATGGACATTTGGGCTCTTTCCATACTTTGGCTATTCCATAGTGCTGCTATAAACATTGGGGTGCATGTTTCCCGTTGAAACAACACACTTGTATCCCTTGGATAAATACCTAGTATTGCAATTGCTGGCTCATAAGGTAGTTCTATTTTTAATTTTTTGAGGAATCTCCATACTGTTCTCCAAAGAGGCTGTACCAGTTTGCATTCCCACCAGCAGTGCAAAAGAGATCCCCTTTCTCTGCATCCTTGCCAGCATCTGTTGTTGTCTGACTTGTTGATTTTGACCATTCTGACAGGCGTGAGGTATTATCTCATTGTGGTTTTGATTTGTATTTCTCTGATGATGAGTGATGTTGAGCATAATTTCATTTGTCTGTTGGCCATCTGAATGTCTTCTTTGGAGAAGTGTCTGTTCATATCTTTAGCCCATTTCTTCACTGGATTATTTCTTTTTTGGATGTTGAGTTTGATAAGTTCTTTATAGATTTTGGATACCAACCCTTTATCTGATATGTCATTGGCAAATATCTTCTCCATTCCATCAGTTGCCTTTTAGTTTTGCTGATCGTTTCCTTCACTGTGCTGAAGCTTTTTATTTTGATGAGGTCCCAATAATTCATTTTTGCTTTTGTTTTCTTTGCCTCTGGAGACATGTTGAGTAAGAAGTTGCTGTGGCCAAGGTCAAAGAGGTTCTTGCCTGCTTTCTCCTCAAGGATTTTGATGGCTTCCTGTCGTACATCAAGGTCTTTCATCCATTTTGAGTTTATTTTTCTATATGGTATAAGAAAGTGATCCAGGCTCATTTTTCTGCATGTCGCTGTCCAGTTTACCCAGAACCACTTGCTGAAGAGACTATCTTTATTCCATTGAATATTCTTTCTTTCTTTGTCAAAAATTAGTTGGCCATACATTTGTGGGTCCATTTCTGGGTTCTCTATTCTGTTCTATTTGACTGAGTGTCTGTTCTTGTGCCAGTACCATACTGTCTTGATGATTACAGCCTTGTAATCTGGTATTGTGAAGTTTGAAGTCTGGGATTGTGAT
This sequence comes from Proteles cristata cristata, assembly GCA_017311185.1. Classification (NCBI taxonomy): domain Eukaryota; kingdom Metazoa; phylum Chordata; class Mammalia; order Carnivora; family Hyaenidae; genus Proteles; species Proteles cristata. Next base: position 3,212 of record JAESUZ010002080.1, on the reverse strand, counting down.
GCCTCCTGCTTTGGTTTTCTTTTTCAAGATCGCTTTGCCTATTCAGGGTCTTTTCTGGTTCCATACAAATTTTAGGATTGTTTGTTCTAGTTTTGTGAAGAATGCTGGTGTTATTTAAATGATAGGGATTGCATTGAATATATAGATTACTTTGGGTAGTATTGACATTTTAACAATATTTGTTCTTCCTATGCAGGAGCATGGAATATTTTTTCCATTTTTTTGTGTCTTCTTCTATTTCCTTCATCAGCTTTCTATAGTTTTCAGCGTATAGATTTTCCACCTCTTTGGCTATGTTTACCCCTAGGTATTTTATGGTTTTTGGAAGTGTAACTTTTAAAGTGTAGGACATTTTTTTTAAGTCTATTTTGAGAGAGAGTGGGGTAGGGACACAGAGAGAGAGTCCCAACCAGGTTCTGTACTGCCAGTTTGGAGCCAGATGTGGGGTTCGAAACCACAAACTATGACATGGTGACCTGAGCCAAAATCAAGAGTCAGACACTTAACTGACTGAGCCACACAGATGCCCCTAAAATGTAGGAAATTTTTAAAATATTCTACATTTCTCTTCAGTTCTGAAAACATTTGTCACTTGTACTGAATTTTTTTCTTGCTTCATTTTTTAAGCTTACATTAAACTGTTGAAAATGCTCTTCAAATGTGTTTTCATGTCTATGACGAAGTAATTTATTACTTGATCAACTACTCATAATTGACATAACAATCCTATCACAGATTCTAGCTTGAAATAATGTCACAGGCACTCTTTAAAGTTACCAGTTTTACAAAAGTGCATTCAGGCACACAGATGCACCCATTTAATACTGATGGATTTCATGCCATTGTTTTGACAAGAAAACATATAGCTTGTGTTTAGCTTACTTGTTTTCTGAACATTCAAAATGCAGTCTGTACAGATTTTTTTATTTAAGGCATAAACCACATCTTGCTTTTTATTTCTTTGATGTTTACTCCTTTCATTGCTTTCTACTTTTATTACTGAATTGCTTTCCCCTACCACAGTAGCTAGCACTGCATATCAAAAGTGTGCATTGTTCTGAGATCAGATTTACCTGGTTTTATACACAATGTGATACAAAGCCTTGTGTTTTGTCCCCCCGCCCCCCATTGTCTTCTGTTTTCTTACTATGTCTACTGCTGTGAGGACAAGTGAGGCTCACAGCCTGATTCAGTCTGTCTTAGCAACAGGAAACGACATATTCAAGTTTGCATTGTGGGCATATTTACGTAAATGTCCTACCTGAAATATTCTAATGTACCTGCTGCTAAAATTAGAGCATGCTTTTGAAGAGAAACATTGTTTTCTAGTGGAAGAAATGTAGAAAATGAAAAGCATTGCTTTAATCTCTAGTTTATTAAAACACTGAAAGATTCCTTTTTAAAAATTTCCTCTAGGGGTCCCTGGGTTGCTCAGTTGGTTAAGTGGTCAGCTTTAGCTCAGGCCATGATCTCACGGTTCATGAGTTCGAGCCCTGTATAGGGCTCTGTGATGACAACTCAAAGCCTGGAGCCTGCTTTGGATTCTATGTGTGTATGTGTCTGTGTGTGTGTGTGTGTGTGTGTGTGTCTGCCCCTCCCCTGCTCGGTCTCTCTCTGTCTCTCAAAAAAATGAACATCAAAAAAATTAAATTTTTTTCTCTGAATTTGCATTTCAAAAGACATTTGAAAATTTTTCCATACTACACTATCTTGTGGAAAGTGAGCCAAAATGATTTAAATATAATAAATAAAGATTTAAAAATACATAAGATTTAAATTTTGGCAAATGCTTGAAACTGCATCCATTATTATCTTACTGCTTCTCCAATTATAGGGAAACACAAATAAAGGGAAGCATCCATACTTATTCTTGTGTTATACATATATATTGGAAATAATCAATAATTACCAATAACCACCAGACAATACGATGCATTTTCATATTGCAAAAATAATGAAGAAATTTTTATGTATACCTAACTTTTTTATAGCTAAATTTAATGGATAATTTTCTATGATAATTTGCTTTTGCCAATAAGACAGATATTTTAATGATATTATATGAACTTCTATGGAGCTGATCCTCTCTGCCTGCTTCTTGTCCAGAGACATTGGGGAGGTCGGCTTTTGTTTTAACTATCATAAAAACCCATGATGATTTTAAGGCCAAGGTTTGTGGTTGTCTATACAAATCTCACAAAGTTCATCGTTGTCTTATCTGAGTGCTCTGACTCTCGTGTGTCAATAGACAACACCAGTTCTTCCGAAACCATGTCTCTTCCCCTGGATTAAATTTGGACAAACTTAAGTGTATGATGCTTCCATCAGAGAAGAATGCTGTTTTTCTCTTTTCCCTCAGCTGTATTTTTTTCCAGTTGAAAGTATTTGTGGGGAAATATATATTCATCGAGAGTTTTGTAAATGGGTGTGATAACTACCCACAATATTGATCCTTAAGCCTGAGTTTTAATTGGCCTTTTTTATTCAGCCTCTTTGTCAGTTGTGCATAGAATAAGTAAAGATGAGTGTCATTTAAACTTACAACCCAGAAAGCCATTTGACTCTGTATTTAAATTCTGCTTGCAAAACAGCTAGGTCTTTTCTGAGTTCGTGTCTCTCGCATTATCCTAGCATGTTTAACCAATAGGATGACAGGCTACCCCCATTGATTCTCACCTCATCATGTAAAGATAAAGCTCAGGAGGTACAACACCTCCCTTCTAAGTTATCGCATATGATACTTTTTCTAAATATTTAATTTCTAAATTAAAATTCCTCTAAATATTTCCTTGCCACCAAATAACTGGCTTCAAAGCTAGTGCCACATATTTTAGGTTGTCTGTTAAGGAAGCATGTCTGATCGAGTACTAATATTTTTTTTATCAGTCATTATAGCCTGTTATTCTGTGGAAAAAAACAACAACTTGAAAAGCTTAGTGTTTTAAAACAATGATCTGTTATTGTCATATGTCACTACAGAGGCTCTTTTCCGGGCTGATGGAGATTCCATTTAGTTGGCAAAGTCAGGAGAAAAGTAAGAGAGCATGGCAGACAAAGCGTTAGCACTTAAAACATAAACCCAGAATACACGAAACACTTCTGGTCATGTTTTACTGGCCAAAATAGGTAATAGGGGTGCTGGGTTAAACAGTGTCCCCTTTCCCCCCCCCTCCCCAATTATGCCCATCTGCAACATCAGGATGTGACTTTAT